>JAOTOM010002939.1:0-124879 GCA_034440615.1 Ashinkailepas kermadecensis
AGAGAGAGAGAGAGAGAGAGAGAGAGAGAGAGAGAGAGAGAGAGAGAGAGAGAGAGAGAGAGAGATATAGAGAGAGGGGGGACGGGGAGGTTTTAGTCATAGGGGACTCCAGAGTTACGTATACCGATCGCTCATTTCGCAGCAGGAACTCAAGTAGTGCCCGAGTTTGCTTTCTAGATGACATAGCAAAGTATATTGTGGATAGGTTAGAAGGAGTAATGAAGGGAAGTGGAGAGGGTGCAATAGTAAGTGTACATGTTGGTGTGAATGATCTAGGAAGCTGTGAAACTGAGGAAGCAATAAAAGAGTATAGGGATTTGATAGGTAGATTAGCAGGAAGTAGGAAGAGAAGAGTGATAACATCCATCATCCCTATGGTAAGTACAAGTGTGGAAGGTAGTCTAGGACCATTGGACTGAATAGCAAGGTAGCAGGGTAATGAGGAGCTTGGGGTGAAGTTCTTGCATCTGTGCAGGGATTTTTTGGGGAGGACTGAAATGTTTCCATTGGATGAGCTACATCTGAGCACGAGAGGAGTGGAATTGCCCAGCAATAGGTATGAGGAAGCTCTGAGTAGGACACAGGGAAACTAGGCAGGACATGGGGGGTTATGGCTCACAAAGAGAGAAGTGTTGCAAGCAGGGAAAGGAATAGCTTGTAATGTTTCATGTAAATGCCAGATGTGTTTGGAACAAAATTGGGGAACTGCATGAATATATGTTGTTCGAAAAGCTAGATTTGGTATGTGTAACTGAGGCATGGGTTAATGAAAGCATTTTTATAGATAAATTGCAAGAATTTGAATTGACTGGCTGCAGCATGCATGCTCATGAAAAGAAGGGGAAGATAGGAGGTAGGATGTTCTTGTGTGTGAGGCAAGCAATGGAATGTCATTCTGTAGAGGATAGGGTACATAGTGAAGGAGTATAATTTTTGTGGATAGCTATCATTCTGAAGAATGGAACACGATTTAAGATTGGAGCATTCCATAGGCCACCAGATCAGAATGAAAACAATAACAAGAAGAAGAAGAAGAACCTCGGGTTCTTTTATGACGCACTCAACCGCTAGATCATATAGCGTCGCCAACCTCTCACGCCGATTGGTCGCGGGTGGACTCGGTAAATGCCGTCGGTTGTGAGATTCGAACTCATAATCTTGTGATCAAGAGTCCGACGCTCTACCAACTGAGCTGCCGCCGCCCCGAAAACAATGACAGGTTGATGCAGGAAGAGATAAGTAAGAGAGTGCATGGGAGAACTGCATTGTTGGGAGACTTCAACATAGCAGGGATGGGAGACAAAACCAGATGCTTAAGCAAGTCAGGGAGAAGTTTCGTACATTATTTTGAGGAAAATGTATTCTTTCAAATGATGTATGAACCTACAAGGAGAAATAAAATGCCAGATCTGGTGCTCACAAATGTGGACAATTTTATACAGAATGTAAACATAGGAAAGACCCTTGGTAATAGTTATCATAACATCATGTGCTTTTCCATATATGTTGGAAGTGTAGGAGTCAATAAAGAATTGATTCCAAATTTTGCTAAAGGTAATTACAATGAGTTTAGGAACTACCTGAGTGAAATTAATTTGGAAGTATTATTGATGAGCTTAGATGCCTATGAAATGTGGAGTGGTAAAAGACAAACTGTTCCAAGGCCACAATAGGTTCATTCCCAATATACAAATTATATTAAACGAGATTAAGCACATTTCATGACTGACCAAGGAAGTAAATCATTTACTGGAGTCAAAGAAGCCTGCATTTAAGAAACTAAAACAAGGCAAATATGTAATTATATGGAATAGCTAGAAATAAAGTTAGATGTGTTTGGGCATCCAAAAGACATCAAAGGCATTCAAAATTTGCATCAGTCTTTACTAAAGAGAAATATGGTACATTAGAAACAACTGAAAGCTATGTCATAGTAGTTGATAGGTTGGAGGATCTTACAATAACAACAGAAGCTGTAGAAACACAGTTGCAGAATATAAAGCATAATAAAGCTTCTGGACCAGATGATATATGTGCTAGGATCTAAGTAGAGTCTGCTAAAGCATTGGCAGTTCCCCTAGGTATCATTCTCAGGCATTCTATGGAGTATTCTGAAGTACAGGAATATTTGCAAAATGCAAATGCAGTACCAATTTTTTAAAAATGGAGGCATCAAGTGTGCAGGAAACTACAGGTCAGTTAGTTTGACCTCAATAGTTTGCAAGGTACCAGAAAAACTTGTCAAACAGAACATTCAGACTCATCTAGATAGGCACAACCTTCTAGGGGATACCCAACATGGATTTTGATCTAAAATATCCTACTTAACTAACCTATTGGAATTAATGGAGTATGTAACTTAAGAATTGTTATTGGTAATTGGTTGTACGACACGTCGACCGTTGAGTCATATAGCGTCGCCAATCTCTCACGCCGATTGGTCGCGGGCGAAGAGTAGCGACAGGTGAGACTCGAACCCACAATCTTTTGATTGTGAGACGAGCATCTTACCCCTAGACCACTCGTCCCCAACTTAAGAATTACACCATGAAAACAGGATGGATGTAGTGCACTGGCAAAGCATTTGATAAAGTTCCATATGGGCATCTAATTCAGCAACTAGAGCAGTATGGGATTGATGGTCAGGTTCTTGATTCGATTGAACCATGGTTAAGGGGATGGAAATAAAGGGTAGTGTCAAATGGATGTAAATCTGAATGGAAGGAGGATATTCTGAGCAGAGTGCTACAGGGCTCTGTTCTAGGGCCACTTCTCTTTATCATCCTTGTGCATACAAGGACCTTAAAAAGTGGGCTGATCAATGGCAGATGTCTTTAAATTATGAAAAATGTAAGGTTATGCATCTGGCATCTGGAGGTAAGACTTTCAGATATACAATGGGAGGTAGGAAACTGGATGTTATTGAAGAGGAAAGAGATTTAGGTGTGTTAGTTTCAAATCATCTTAAAGGAGAAAAACAATGTATCTCAGCTATGAACAGGGCAATCAGAATGCTGGGAGTCATTAATAAGAGTGTGAGGTATAACAGCAAGGAAGTGACGAAAATACTGTACTTCGCCTATGTGTGACCCCACATATAATATTCTGTATAATATTCTGCATGGCAGAAATAAATTATTCATGAAATACCACTTTCTGAACATTGAATCGATATCCCTGCCAATGAAGTATCAACATTGTGCTTCACGATTAGTCTTTATGAAGTCTTCATATCCAATTTTCAAAAGTATCTTGTTCATTTAGGTATCATCCTTGCACTCACCATTGTGGATTGTGATGCATGAACATATCTTCAAACAATTCCAGGTGAGGGGATTACCCATGATGTGGTCTGTTATATAATCAGTTGATAATGGTAGGCACTGCATTGTTATTGCTAAAATAGTTATCCCTAAGTTAATTATATCAAAACAAAGGAAAAAGGTGTACATATGGGTATGCTGTTGGATTAAAATTGTGCTTAAAGAACTTACTAGTTATATTAATAGCCATAGTTTCCATGGTGAATTTCAACATCCTACTATGCATGTTTCAACATCTCACACCTAATAAAAAAAAACATTATTTTAACACTAAGGCATGGAGCCCCTACATAGAAAAGGATACAGATATGCTAGAAAGAGTCAGTGCAAAGCCATTACTCATCAGGGGTCTTGGTAACTTAGAATATGGGGACAGACTTATGGCATTAGATATGTACTCACTCAAGAATAGGAGATTATGGGGCAAATATTTAAATGGATAAAATTACTAAATGGTCACTAAATCAGGTCAAGTATATAATACAAAATGATCAGGTCAAACTGAATGATTCCCTTTTATTTAGATTATCACATAGGGGTCATCAATTCAGATTAGACAAATCAAGGTGTAAAACAGCCAAGAGACAACAGGTCTTCAGTCAAAGGTTTGTTGATCAGTGCAAAAGTCTGTCTGTTGATGTTGTGGGGAATCCCTCATTGAATGTATTTAAAAATAGTGTGGACAACTTTTTATGCTGCAAAATCTTGTTTTTGAGTTCGAAGTAGTGGTGGGTGGAGTAATATTTATGCTAAGTAGGTGTGTACTGTACAGGTCCATTTAAGCTGGCATGGATGGAGTCTGATAATGATTGGTAGGGCACTCAAGTTACATGTGTTGAATGAGATTGGGTGAATAAGGCTGGATAGGTAAGGTAGATAGACATTGATGAGTGTGGAAGATGTTGTTGGATGTATTCTTTGGAATTAGGGGTGTTGGTTGGTTTGGGTGAAGTGTCTTTTTGCCAGGGTTATAGTATCTTCCATTTACAAATTAACCTGCAGCTCTTATTAAATCTGATCACTTTGTGACTTTATGACTAAAAGAGAATCCTTACCTAACCTAACTCCATTGTTTGCTTCATGGAGATAAAATGGATGTAAGACTTGTCTCATGGTTTATGATGCCTATAATTTTGATTTCCTTTCCATTTTTTTTCACTTGCTAATTAGAAGTTATGAATAAAATGGGTACATTCCAATAAATTAGAGAATACCTTAAACTGCAAAGCTACTGATGGTATTATTGCAGTTTAAGGTAACCATGAGACAAGTTTTACACACATTTTACCTCCTTGAAGGGATAATCTTTAAGCATTACCCCTCACACTTTCTTTATATCAACAAGGTATCTAAATCACCATCAGCTGACTGCAAGTCAGCTGTTGGTGATGTCAGCTCAAAGTATGGAGAAAAACCTCCAGCTGGGTACACTGAATGAACTCAGGGGAGTTATGTTAGGTTATGTTAGGTTATGTTAGGTTAAGCGAGGCTGTAAGGTTAGCTTAAGGGTAAATTTGGGGATGAAGGTAAAATTGGATTTTTTTACAATACAATGCTTTTTATGTGGTGAATGCTACCATTAATTTTCTCCTCAAATGATTTCTTTTCAGTCAACCCCAGGCAATACAATTGATGTCAAAGGCAAGATAAAGGAAATGTGCTATGATATAAATGGTATTTCATGAGTTAAAGCTGCAAACATTTACCTACCTTAAAAGGATTGTCTGGGCTGTGGCTCATCCATTTGTACCTTGATGGTGTCAGACTGACCAGCACAGCATTCAGACTGCAGCTTATAAAGCTTTGATGCTTTAAGAAGGATATTATTAATTTTGTGGTCATGGAATTCCTTTAAAAAAAAATACTGGCAGACCTTGGAGCAATTTGAGCAAATGGCCTTGCTGGGAATGACACTGAGTTGTCACAAAACTATAAACTTGTGTGACCGTCCTCAAAACAAAGCTAAATAATTGTGTGAGATACTGGAGTGCAAGCCACAAACAGCAAAGATAAACTTACACTGATATGTGGTGTATTTTGCATGTGGCTGCATCTGGTTTGTCTACTAACTACTGCTCAGTCAAGAATTGAAAAATGATGCTTGAATAGATAAATCATAGAAAAAAACCTAACCTAACCCAGACTAAGATAGCATAGCACAATATATAAAATATATTATAGCATAATATAATCTAACCTAACCTTACCTAACCAGAAATCCAGAATGATTCCAAACAAACTTTTTGGCCACATCATCAAATCTAGGTGCCATTGTTAGAGCTACCATTAACAGCATCGCAAGGAACTTCCATCCTTGATCGAAGGTTACGGATGCATCTGGCTGAAAATATTCCTTGCCATGAATAAATATGAAGAAGCATCTTGGGTTCTTTTATGACACAATTAACTGCTAGGTCATAGAGCGTTGCTGACCTCTCATGCCGATTGGGCACTGGTGGACTGAGTAATTCTGCAGGTTGCAGGATTCAAACCCACAATCTTGAGATCAAGAGTCTAACACCTTATTGACTGAGCTACCAGATAATAAATATGGAATGAAGCCAGAAACATAAGGTCAGAGTACTGAATTGATTGCATGAATTATTGAATTTCTTCTTTATCACATCTGTATACCCCAGGTACAGATAATTATACTTAATGGGCTATATTTGTGGAGTGAAGATTATGATTGTGTATTTCTGTGCCAAATGAAAAGTAATCATTTGCAGAGAAAATGAGTGGTAGCATCATCTTTTTCACCTTAAAATATTGCATGAAAAAAAATCAAAAGAAACCAATTTTACCTTGATCTCCAATAATACCAGCTTAAGTTTAAGTTAGGCTATGTTAAGTCAGGCAAGACTAGGTTAGGTTAGGTTATCCTGCCCTTGAATGAGCACCACATCGACCACTTCAAAATATCCCTGGTGACACCCATGGGTTCAATTGGTCACCCAGCTGGAGGTTTTTCTCAGTATGTTGAGTGACAGCTCACCAGCAGCTGACAGACAGTCGGCTGATGGTGACTTAGATACCTTGTTGATATAAAGAAAGTATGAGGGGTGATAGGGAAAGAGGGGGGGGGGGTTCTGAACACTTAAGGCATTATGCAACAAATAGCTCTACTGCTGCCTCTGTATGGCTGAACCAGTAATTGTACTGTGTTTATTGAACACAAAAATGAACAAGCTATCCATATTCAAACAGTTCATTTCAATGAAAATCCTCTAAACACTTGCAAAGAGCAACTTTAAAATGGATAATTATTTTATAGTGGTGTGCTGTATTCTGAACACGAATATGTTGTTGTTCAGGATTACCTCACTGTAGCTGTTGTGGTGCAAACTATTAGTAGCCACAAAAAAATGGGTAAACCTCCAGAAACAGGTAAAATGCGATTTTTTTATTTTTTTTTTAATACAGGGTATTTTAACATCAAAAGCATGATGCGACCACTCATTTTCTCCGCAAATGATTACTTTTAAGTCAGCGACGGTTGATAACGTCATAATGATTTGATGACGTCATATGCATTAAGTCGGGGGAAGAAAAAAAACCTAACCTAGACTAAGGTAATGTAGCATAATATATAAAATATATTATATCATGATATAATCTAATCTAACCTAACCTAACCTAACCGGAAAACCAGAATCGTCCGAAACAAATTTTTCCGCCATGACGTAATCAAATATATTAAAAATAAAATAATACAGCATAGCAAGAAATTTCTGGCCCTTATCGACGGTTGCTGGTGCGCCGTGTTGCGAGTATTCATTCTCGGAGATAATGTCGAATTAAGGCAGAAACAAGGTTTTCGATGACAAAGAGTATTAAATCGAGTGCATGAAGTGTTGAATGTCTTCTTTATCACGTCTGTGACACCAGGTACGGATAATTATATGCGATGTGCTATGTTTGCAGAGTGAAGATTATGGTTGTGTATTTGTTTGCCAACTGAAAAATAATTATTTGTAGAGAAAATGAGTGGTCGCATCATGATTTTTAGGTTAAAATACCCTGCATTAAAAAAAAATCAAAAGAAGCACATTTTACCTAGATCTGGAATAATACCAAAAAATGTTGGTGTAATTGCACAAAAAAATTGAAAGTCACTTCCTCATGGTTTCATTAAGCCAACTGCTCTTGGAAGCCTAAAATGGCTCCTGTGAACTTTGCAACCACCATACACAAAGAATAGGTAGAACTATGTGATCAGACTTTCATATTTTGGTAGAGACAGGTCCATCATTTATGAAAACCACCATATTTTTGTTATTTATGCACTGAACATGATGTGGGAGATGACCAAAGGTAGGTGTTCAGGAAACAGAACATGTTCAGATATCCCCCCCCCCTCTTCCCCTACTTGAAGATTACCACTAACCAATTTACATGCTTCATGGAAGTAAAATGTGTAAAACTTGTCTCATGGCTACCTTAAACTGCAATGATACCATTTGAATGAGGTGTTACCAAATTCTGTGCATATTCTATACATCAATGCCAATTTCCACTGCAGATTGAGTGACGCTCTAAGTGATTGCGGGAAGTTCTTTAAATGGGCCCCATACCTCTAGCGAGCCTCGAATGTCTACTGTTACGATCGTCCACGTAGAGTACCTACTTACCAGTCCCACTTATTCTTAAGCACAAATATGATTTAGCTACAGCTAGAGGGTGTGTAGACCATCAAACGCATGTACTTAAGCCTGAATGATATTCTCCCACACCGAGACAAACATCTGCGTCACCCACAGACAGCACCCATTCCCAATTTACGCAAGGCTAAGCAAGGTAATGTCCGGGCCGGGGCCCTCCAATATCGTTTTGTAATCGGTGACGTCACATAGGTTGGAAAATTGTTGAGTCCCGTAGGCGCTCCAGCCAAACTTCCGTGTTTCCACACGACATTTGCGATCTTAAATACCATCAAAATGTGACACAATCGGATTCATTTGAAAGCTTGGAGAATCTTGTCAACAAATATGAGCCTTATTTTTCCCTAACACTACGACTTTTTTCTTGGACCCGCGCTGACTGCATTCATGTCGAGCGCCGCAGGAATCGCGCGGTGCCACGGGTAGTAGCAGTATGATGAGACAGGCCAACTGAAGATCACGGCTGGGAAGAAGGGGTAGGAGCAAGTAAGATATAACTGTTGCAACATAATTTCTTCCCACTCGGAGCAGTGGCGTAAACAAGGGTGGGGGCACTGGGGAGCATGTGCCTCTCATGGGAATGTGGTACCCCTCCGGTCAGGAAAATCCGCCAACATTATATTTAGGCTAGGAGGAACCCATACTGGTTGGAATGTCACGCCCTTATCACCCATGTGCAGATTGGAACCTGCAGCTGCTTTTCAGGATTGTTTTCCATGTTTTATTCATATGCGCCTAGACCAAGGGTGTTCTTTGATATATTTTTGAGGGGCAAATGCCCCTCAGTGTTGGCTCATTCCCCAATAATTTAGACTTTTAACATGGGGTACCATGGAACATGCGTCCCATCGATGTGGGGCTTCCCATTAACTTCATGTATTTTGCACCCCACTAATCTATAGTGTAATAATGAAGAAAAAATATTTAAGTATATACTTATATATGTACTGATATATATACACATATATATATATATATATATATATATATATATATATATATATATATATATATATATTATATATATATATTATATATATATATAATATATATATATATATATATATATATATATATATATATATATATATATATATATATATATATATATATATATATATATATATATATATATATATATATATATATATATATATATATATATATATATATATATATATATATATATATATATATATATATATATATATATATATATATATATATATATATATATATATATATATATATATATATATATATATATATATATATATATATATATGTATATCTATATATATATAGATATATATATATATATATATATATATATATATATATATATATATATATATATATATATATATATATATATATATATATATATATATATATATATATATATATATATATATATATATATATATATATGGCGGCCATTTCGGAAGCAATTGAACAGGAGGGACAGAGTTGAAATCCACCGACTTCGGAACGATGATGAAAGGTTTGGCACCTTGCAGCGCCAAATTCAGTTGTTCCTACTCATCTTATAATAAAATAATAATGGGTACTTATGAAAAATACTGGTCCAAATCCGGCGAATATTTGTATCAGTGTTGTTTGAGCCACCTCGAAATCCGTTTGCCCCCATATGAAAATGCTAGGTACGCCACTGTCTACGTTACTCTATCTGGGATATGTGAACTTTGAGCCTTAATCACTGAAGGGGGCTTGGACGTCCAATGTAAAATCCAGCCCATGAAATATAGGTGTTTCTGTTGTTGGGGAAGGGAAGGTGGTGTGAACAGTAGGAGCAGTTCCTCCCATAACTTCAAAACACTGCAGCTTAAAGTTGTGGATTCCTTGGGTTTTCAAGCAAACATTTGGAGACATCAGGATAGAAAGCTTGACCTTTCCCTTGCACCAGCCTTGAAGGCCTGTCGATAGCACTGACCATGAGTGTTTCCCAGATTGAGGCCACAAGGTGACCAAACCCCTCCCTGAACTGATCAAACTTCAATGAAAATTGACCTGAAATTGAATATCCAGTGTACTGAAGCTTATAATATTGGTATGAATACACACAAACATGCTTCAGCCCCCTTCCCACAACATTTTGGAATAAGAGAAGATCACACATATAATTAATGCTGTTTTCCAACATTACTACCAGGTATTTCTACCAAATGCTGAAATTATTTGCTATCTCAGGAAAAAATACACCTTACTTGTCATAAAAAGAGGTGGCTTAGTGCTTCATTCACCTTGGTTGGCATGCATGGCCACATATCATCTTCTAGCATCTTTTGCACTGCAGTTGGTCCAATTTTTATCCCAAGTGCACTCAGTGTGCCTGTTCCATTAGGGACCACGGGTCTCTGTGAACCAGCTGATGCACACAGTGCACCTCAAGTTATTAAGATTTACAGTCTAGGATGTGACCATGCAGAAAGAATGCTCCAACGCATTTTCACTCCAGTAAGAAAATTGCATTAATTATGCATGGCAATTCACAAGCAAATTGAGTTGACAAAAGCATCATATTTGGAAATGAGGACATTTCCATCAAAAGGTTAGGATAGGTTAGTTTAGGTTATGTTGCATTTTTTAACATTTATTTTTATGCTATGCTACCTAAATGATAACTATTTTTAGTGTTATTTTGCTCACAACCTAAAAAGTAAGCATTTGCACAGAAAATGAGTGATTCCATCATTTTAGTCACCTTCATAAACATTGCATTGGAATGATGAATTCCAATGATTCCTAAAACACATTAAAGCATAAATTTACCGGTAAGCCTAGGTTCATGTTTGGCAAATCCAGCAATGGTTTCAATTTCAATTCGTGAAACTTTAAGGGTTATGAACGATAGCAGGTTGAGGATTGTTGTATCCTAAGAACTGAATAAATTTTGCACCAAACATAAGAGAATGTTCAATAACCTAGGAATCCAAACAATATTCATCAGCCTCATATTTCAATTTCCCATGCCAATAATCAGAAACACCGTATGCCCAACCAGAACAGCATTCTGATGTCTTCGCTGCGCCACAGATGAATCTAAGCCAGATTTTGAAATGTATTTGGAATGTTTACGTGACGTCACCATATATACCAAACTCCTGGTAGATTCTACTAGAAATCTCGCATATTCCTGCTTACGTCACTATGGCTGAAACTAGAAAACATACTAGATTTCGTTGTACCCTTTAGTATTAGTACCCAGGTCCGGGTCCCTCCAATATCATTTGGCAACCGGTGACGTTACATGGGCTGAACAATTGCTCCGTTCCGAAGGTACTCCAGTCAAACTTCCATATATTCCAAACGGAATTTCTGATATTGAATGTCATCAAAATTGGACCCATTTGGATTCAATTCGAAGCTTAAAGAGTCATCTACACGAATATGGGCCTTATTCTTCCATAAAACTAACACTTTTGCTTAGATGCACGCTGACGGCCTTCACGTCTAACGGCGCAGACATCGTGCGGTTCTCCGGGTAGGAGCAGTATGATCATGGATCATGAACGCCTGGATTGGAAACCAACAGCTGTTTGCGTATCAGCCCACCTAGCGGAGGGTAAGTAAAAACACGGAAACGCGGCCGGTTTTAGGCAGTGCGCCTATGGGAGTTCAGGGTACGCATTTCGTATTGGCATTTTTTCCAGTTGATTCAGCCATCCCAGGAGGATTGCATCAGCCTTTCATGATACATAATTGATCAAGGAACCTTACCGTTCTTTCCTTATTTATTTATTACGCTCCGTTCAGACGTTGTCGTGGTGCGAACTGAAGACATTTGTGAGAGGGACCCCACCTCGCCACAAGGGTCGGCCCACCGATGTTGATATCTTGATGATCTTTATCTTGAATTTTTATCTCTTATCTCTCTATCTTTATCTTAATCTTGAAATGATTGGATGGGGCAATGTACATGAAGGCAATGGGCAGACAAAAAATTAATTGGGGGCACATTCCGTTGGCTCCCATGTTAGAAGTTGAAATAATTGCGGGGGTGGGTTAAGCAAACATTGAGGTGGCAGTTCCCCTCAAAGGTATATAAAACAACACCTCTGAGTCGAACGACTGGCAAGTGGTAGCAAGTCGGCGAGAGGCAGTGGCGTTGCCAACTAGGGTATGTTGCAAGGGCTGATCCAAGGGGGGGAGGGGAGCGAAAGTGGCGCCCCTTATGACCCAAAGGACGCTTCCCTTGGAGGTTCCAGTGTAACCCCTCCCTCGAATTTCTCAGCGCAACGCGCTCCTCGGCCTGGGAACGACAGTCCTCTGGGAGTCCGAACGCACGCCGCTATTTTTTTCGGCGATAAGCACTCCTCAGACAAAAAACAAATGGTGCACCTCTGGGAGATCGGAGTGTACCCCGTCCAAATGTTCTGGACCAAGAGCCGCCCCTCTGGTGAAATGACGCCTCCTTGGCAACATCATAAATCTGTCAGTGGTATGGTGTAGGGGGACGGGGCTTACACCCTCCATGGAACTTCCGCTCAATCCTCTTTGCGGATTTGTGGGTACGCCGAAGTCTGTACCCTCCCATTCAGTTGTGTAAACCACTCCACTGGAAAATATCAGCCACAAATCTAGAGAGCAAGGAGGGTGGGGGGGGAAGCAGAACCGCTCATAATTATCTTTGAGGGTGAAACTGCCCCCTCAATGCTTGCTTCCCCCCACCCGCAATAATTTAAACTTCTAACATGAGAGCCTATGGAATGTGACCCCTCCCCCCTATTCATTTTGGTCTGCCTATTGCCTTCATGTACTTTGCCCCCTCCGATCCTTTTAAGAAATCAACATCGGTGGCCGAACCTTTCGGCGAAATGGGCTCCCTCTCACAGATGCATTCACTTCGCATCACAACAACTTCGGAACGGAGCGTAATAAATTAATAAGGAAAGAACGGTAAAGTTCCTTGATCAATTCTGTATCGTGAAAGGGTCATGCAATCCTCCTGGGATGGCTGAATCAATTGTAAAAAATGTCAATACGAAATGCGTACCCTGAACTCCCATAGGCACACGGCCTAAAACCGGCCCGCGTTTCCGTGTTTTTACTTACCCTCCGCTTGGTGGGCTGATACGCAAACAGCTATTGGTTTCCAATCCAGGCGTACATGATCCATGACGTTACCGTACATACAAAAATCCTGGTAGATTGTACTAGAAATCTCACACATTTCTGCTCGGGTCCTCACGAAGTCATTTGGTAGCGCAGTCGCATTAGGCTTGAAGGTTTCCCTTCACTGTTGGTTTACATGCAATTTTACCGATTTTCTCTACGCTATCTTGCATATTTTATGGCAATAAAGAGTACTTTGAAGTATACCAATGAAAAGACATATTATTTAGCTTCATATATATATATATATATATATATATATATATATATATATATATATGTGTGTGTGTGTGTGTGTGTGTGTGTGTGTGTGTGTGTGTGTGAGAGAGAGAGAGAGAACCCAGAGCCATGGGAGCATACTTGTATTAGCAACGTTTCGGCTCACGCCTTTCTCAAGCTGCTTGGGATAGGTGTGAGCCGAAACGTTGTTAATAAAATTATGCTTCCATTGCTCGGCGTTCTCATAATTTGTCATTCCATACTAAGTAGTACAAATATATATTATATATATATATATATATATATATATATATATATATATATATATATATATATTGTGTGTGTGTGTGTGTGTGTGTGTGTGTGTGTGTGTGTAGGTGGGTGGGTGTGTGTATGTGTGTGTGTGTGTGAGAGAAAGAGAGAACACAGCAATGGGAGCATACTTGTATTAACAACGTTTCGGCTCACGCCTTTCTCAAGCTGCTTGAGAAAGGCGTGAGCCAGAAACGTTGTTAATAAATGTATGCTTCCATTGCTCTGTGTTCTAACAATTTGTAATTCCATCCTAACCGAGATGGGTCACCACTCCAGAAAACTCGAGTATGCACCTGGCCCCCCCCCCCCCGTTCAACGAGTTTCACAGCTGATGGCGCCGCCTGAACAAAAGTGTCCCCCTTAGGAACATTCCTGTGTCCTTCCCTGATATATATATATATATATATATTTCGAGCTCGATTTTTCGAGCTCCGGTATGTTTTTCGGGGCCGTACGCGACTTGGAACGGCATCTGATGATATGTTCGGTGCTCCAGAGCCATTTTCCTGGTCCGGACAATTCTTTTTGGGATCCCTCCTTATTTTGAGGGGATCCGGCTTGATTTCTTTCGGATACCGATGCGATTTTTGGGTTCACACTGTGCTTATGTGGGGCCCTAGACGCCAATTTTGTGAAGCCCCGACGTGAATTTTTGACGCCCAGACCAAATTTTTCGGACTGCCGATGGGAATTGTGGGTCCCGAGCATGATATTTGGGGGAACGGGTTCGAGTTTGCGGGGCATGTTGTACTTAGCTGTGGCCCCAACGCGATCTTGGCGGTTCCTGTCGCATATTTTCGGCCCTCGGAGCGAGTTTTCTGGCGCCCACCGTATTTATTTGGAGCCCCCTGCGTGAATTCTGGTGGACCGACGCGAATTTTTGTGGCCCCAGCGCGACTTTTGGGGGCCCCGGCACGATTCCTGTGAGCTCATCCCTCTTAGGAAGGAGGGGGTATTTGCCCCTTTGATATGTCACTGCGGCCACCGAAGGAGTTTTTCTTCCAGTCGATGGCACCTTTCGGAGTATAAAAGTCCTCTGGGTTATTTTTTTCCGGACATGTTCTTAATTTTCCGGTGCCTTTTCGGGTCGATTCGATAGAGTCTCGGTATGAACTTTTTGGACATCGAGTTATATTTCTTTAAAGGTCCCTATGTGCTAATTTTGGGTCCCTGTACGATTCTTAGGTCTCCCGATGCAATTTTTTTATCGGTGCCCTGACAAGATTTTTCCGGTGCCCAACGGGTTTTTGGGTGACCTTGAACCGGGTTTTGAGGCCGCAGATTGATATTCCAGTTGAGAATTGATTTTGGGGGGGCAGCTGCAACTTTTTGGGCTCCGGCGCGACCTTTTGGGCCCCCAGTGTGATTTTCAAGAGCTGTGACTCGACTTTTTTTTAGTCCAATGTAATATTTTGTGTCCCGACGACATTTGCTTGGATCCCTAGCACGAGTTTTAACGACCTCGACACTTTTTCGGGGTCAAATACGTTTTGGCGGCTTTTGGCGTCATTGTTGGAGCCCCAGAGTGATTATCCATGTCCGGATTTCCATGTCCGGATTGTTTTTCGTTTCTTCGGCTTCATTTGTGTCCCAATGAGACTGTTGGGGAACGGTACGACCTGTCGTGCCACTAGCGTGATTTTCATGGTCAGGGCGTGACTTTTTGATACCCGAGGCTCAGCGTGATTTTTCAGGGGCCCCGGCTGGATCTTTTGGGCCCCATATCGTGATTTTCAAGTACCCCGGCACGACTCCTGCCATTTATTAGGGGCTTCTTCTTGCAAGTTATAGGCCTACCCTCGGGCCTTATGGTTCTCGTCTCATTTCCCGGAGCCTCTTTACCGGTTTTGGATGTCTCCTCGTGTGTCCTACCCTCCTCCATATTCATAGGTCCTCCTCTCCCGTCTTGGAGGGTCTCCTCCTACATCCTGGGGCCCTTTTAACATGGCATTGGCCTTCCTCTCATGTTCCAGGGGAATTCTCTGCCAACTTAGGGGCCTCCTGCCACGCCCCGTGTGCCTCCTCTTTTGTCCTGGCAAAGCCTTACACGTCTTGAGGGGATCTTCAATTTTGGTAACCTCACCTCCTTCCGTACCGGTTACCACTCCCATCTTAAGGGCCTCCTCTCATTTCCTGGGAACTCCTTCCGGTCTTCGGGGCCTCACTCGGCCCTGGAGACCTTCTACTCCGTCTTGAGGGACTCCTCTCGAGTCCGACAGGGGGCCTCCTTTCCTCTTCTAGAAGCCTTCTTTGACAAATTAGGGTCTTCCTCTCACGTCTGGGGCATCCTGCTCTGCGTTTTCATTCGATATTTTCCAATTTTAAGGGTGGCCTCTTATCTCCTGGTGGACTCCTCTTCTCTCCCAGGTGCCTCCTCTTCGAAATTACAAGCAACCTTTCCTACCTCAGCTGCCTTGTCATTTCCTGGGACCTTCTTACCCGTCTTGGAGCCTTCTTTCTCGCCTGGGAGCCATCTTTCTTATCTAATGGCCTTTCTCTTCTATTTTAGGGACGTCCTAATTCATCATGGGGTCTCATTTCCAATCTTGTGTCGTCCTCTTCCGAATTAGATGCCTCCTGCGGTCCTGCCACGTTTCTGGATCATCCTTTTGTATCTTGGTGGAACCTTACGCGTTTTGTGGCCTGCTTTTGGGTCTCGGAAACCTCATCTCATATCCACTGGCTTTCTCTTCCGTCGTAGGGCCTCCTCTCATTTTCTGGGGCCTCCCTTCCCTTATTAGGGCCTTCTTTGCATTCCTGGGGGCCTCCGTGCTAATTGCTGGCACTCTCTTGATTTCTGGGGCCTCCTATCTTCTCCTAGGTGACTCCTTTTTCAAATTAGGGGCCTCCTCTGACGTCTTGGGGGCCTCCTCACCCCTGTTTGGAGCCTCATTATCCTCTTAACAGGGTGCTTTTGCGTCATAGTCCCAAATCTGCTCTCCCAGGGTCCTCCTCTTCCAAAATATGGGCCTCATCTGGCTGGTCTCAGTGGCCTTCTCTCATTCCTGCGGAGACCTCCTTACCCATCTTGGGGTTTCCTCTTGCGTCCAGATAAATCTCTCCTATCATTACTTATTTTCCATTGTAGGGGCCTCTTGTTCCATCTTCGGAGGCCTCATTTTCCAATGAGGAAAAATGAGCGCGCGCCCCCCCCCCCCAGTCTCACGGCAGGGGGGCGACTTCCCCGCTGCCCCCCCTCCCGGTGGCGACGCCACTGCCTACTCGGAGCTAGGGAAAAGCGCCAAAATATGAGTGACGGGAAGTAAATGATCGAATGCATTGCCATATTTTACTTATTGGTGTAAATATTATACAAGAAGATGCGAAATCCTGCCTAGCCCTTTGCTTTTCGAATTGCGGGGTTTTGGAGCATGCTTTACGTACTTCTACGTATAGTTTTGCGTGATGTTCACTTACACATTTTTTTATTCACGCAAAGCTCCTTTGCGTTGTGCCTTTGCCTTTTGACAGCGATTGTTCCACCAGAGGGCGTTTGAGGGGCGCGGATTGGTGGACCTGGATGAATCTGAGCGGGGCATGGCTGCATCGGCCGCAGACCTGACGTGATATATAAAGGAGTCCATGTTTGAGAGAGGGTCTATCTGTACACATTTAGTTGGAGTATTGCTGAATAAATTCCAATCAGCCAAGTTTGCCTTCCAAGAAGTGTTAGGTGAACGGTTAGGCGATGAGATTGGACTCGCCAGGGTTACAGTAATTGGGAAATGATCGGAGAATAGTGGATAAGATGAGACAGATCAGTGGAACATGGGGTTAGCTGAGCCGAGGCAAGGGATAGATCGATCATCGACGTTGTATGATGGGTCGAGCTTAAGAATGTGTCAGAACCGTCATTTAGATAACTCAGTATATTTCCAAATTCAAGTACTTTTTCCAGTATGCATCAACGGGCCGACGTCCACTGGCTGCCCCACATAGTGTGGTGGGCATTGAAATCACCAATAATTAAGCGGGGACCAGAAATCTGCTCAGATAGACCCTCAATGTTGGATTTTGTGACACAAGGGGGAATTGGGGTAGATAGACGGAAAGCACAGTGAATTGTTATCCGTCAACCTGGATGTGCGCTCCCACAACATTCCTAGGTGTGTTAACCATCGGCGGTACCATCGGCGGGGCCATCGGAAGGCCATCGGTGGGACCATCGGCGGGGCCATCGGCGGGGCCATCGGAAGGCCATCGGTGGGACCATCGGCGGGGCCATCGGCGGTGCCAGCGGGGCCATCGGCGGGGCCATCGGCGGGGCCATCGGCGGGGCCATCGGTTGGGCCATCGGTGGGACCATCGGCGGGGCCATCGGCGGGGCCATCGGTTGGGCCATCGGCTCTCCCGCTACGATCGCAACCCGCAGTTTCATGTTGTTTGCTGCATGTCAATTTCCATTTGATATTGAGGGAGGGGAAAATTCACTATTT
Source organism: Ashinkailepas kermadecensis (assembly GCA_034440615.1). NCBI lineage: Eukaryota > Metazoa > Arthropoda > Thecostraca > Neolepadidae > Ashinkailepas > Ashinkailepas kermadecensis. The sequence goes on from JAOTOM010002939.1 coordinate 18,091, forward strand.
GATGGACATAATTGAACATTGGGGGAGGGGGAGCACATGCCCCTCCAAAAGTATGCAAAAGAACACCCCTGCTCATCTTACACTTCCACATATTTACCTTCATTGTCAGAAGTACGACGAATCTCGAAAAACACTGATTGATTTTTGCCATATACACAAAATTCCTTTTCATCTGTTCACACAACTGGGGATAATCATGTATTTCTCATCCAACTACTTTTCATTTTTCCCCACAATACAAACCTGTTTCAACATTTATAACTGAACTATATAGCATAACACTCCATTTTTGTTCTCATTAATGGGTCGAAATGGCCTGAAGAGGCCGAAGTGCCTAGCTCAACAAAACAAAATAAAGTACATTTATTTTCATGCAGGCTGTGTGTGTGAGGACCATGGGATACTAATGCAACCTGAATTGTGGCTTGAAAACACACTCGTGCAATGGTGGCGTGAGCCTCGTGATAGCACGGAACAGGTAAGGGTGGCCCCGCATATACAATATGCGTATCTCTAGCTATAATATTATGGGAGTTCCTCGTACTTCAAATGGCCTGCCACTTCGGCCGGACAACATGTCTTTATTTAGTACCTCTGACGTTATATGTGCTTCGCTAGCTATAATATTATGGGACTTCCTCGTACCTTAAATGGCCTGATACTTCGGCCGGACATCATGCTTTCATTCAGTACCTCTGACATCATATGCGTGCAGGAGACCTGGCATGCCAAGCAATAACTCAATTATCGGCACAAATTACACGGTAATTTCTATGGATTATGATGTGTGCCCAAGGACTTACTTCCGGACAGGCTTGCTTAACGTTCACCCGAAAGGAGGAATTGCTGGCTTCTTTAAGAATCCGTTGGAACATCAATTAAACAACTTGACCGTGAACTTGACTGATGTGCGATAGAGTTTTCCTTGATTTCACGAACGAACGAAAGTAAACGAAGAAGCTGACAAATTAGCAAAAGCATTGTTACAACTCTAAAACATCACATAAATTCCACCACATTTTGAAGGCATTTAATAATTGATACAACAGATCATTCGAATTTTTTTAAAACCAAATCTGGACATAAAATATGAAGAATACACAATTACGACAAATCGAGCCTAGTGTCGTACCATGGACATCATCATGTCAAACAAACCGACATGAAGACAAGGTCCTCTCGCGGTTACGTATCGGCCATATTTTTATCACCCACCAATTTATTTACACTGCTTCACCTTGGCATTCATGCCCATCATGCAACACTCATCTTACAGTTACACATATTCTCCTTCATTGACCGAAATGCCATGGCACTCGAAAAAAAACACTGATTGATTTTTGACATACGCACAACATTCCTCTTTCCCTGCCCACACTATTAGGGTTCATGATCCATTTCTCATCAAACTACTTTTCATTTTTCTCCTCAATATAAACCTGGTTCATGATTTATAAACTTAATTTTACAATAAAACACTGCTCTTATTCTCATTCATGACACGAAATGGCCTGAAGAGGCCGAAGTGCCTAACTTAGTAGCAAATAACACACCATGGTCCTTAGTCCGTGTAACAGGTGCTCGCTCTACACATCTGTCATATGAGGAAATATAAAATAACCACAATTTGGTATGAATATATCATGAATTTAATTCAACATTAAACTTCACTATCTTTGGGTTAAAGCTAGCTGGTACAGCGTGACGCTGGTCCAACGCGTTGCTTCCAGCTGGCACAGCGTGAACAGCACCCCAGGCCGTCGACAGACGTTTCAGCGCCCGAGGCGTGGCCTCCCTCCGAAGCCGTGGGCCGGTGCGGCCGGCCGCGGCCCACGGCTCAGCTGATTCACCGCTCCGCTCGTCCATATATGGCGTAACTGCGCCGCTCGGCTCGGCTGCGGTCCGCCGGCCACCAATGGGCGGCCCTCCTCCGTGTGACGTCACGCACCGGCTAGAAGCATGGTGAGCGGCGACCGGCCGGCGACCTCAGACAGCAGGCAGGGGTGCGCGAGACGGGTGCGCTTGTACTGAACTTGACAAATTCGCCGCCGCTACAAACATGCGCGAGATTCTGCACATCCAAGCCGGCCAATGTGGTAACCAGATTGGCTCCAAGGTGGGTCGCTGAAGTGTATGCTACAATATTTGTGTTTCACCGATGACAGCCACGTTAATGTGAAGGGTGTAAGACTGGCATTGCCCTCCCGATGCATTTTCGCGTGTTGTTTCGAAGCTCTGGTCTCGGACCGTTCGCGGTTATCAGTTAGGTTTATTCACAATGAGCCTTGTCATACGTTAGCTTTCACGCGGTAATATTGCAGGTATCATAAGTTCTTCAATCGAGGAGGAGCATGAGCAAAATCTTGGCTGTTGAGGTGCTCTTTCCGCGGTCGGGCGAATGGCTATCTTTGTTGCACCCATGGTGTTCTCGCGATTGTCAATCCCTACGAGTGATGGCTTCGTAATGCAAAGAAAAGCGAAGGAACAATTTGAGTGCCTTCTGGCGGGCTACTTTGCTCGCTTAACTGACGTTTTTCGTAGCATTCTTCGAGTTCTTCAGTTCCGATTCCGTATTTCGGCGCCATTTGAAGCGATTTTGAGAATAAATATGTCTGCTTCTAATATGCTTCTATAGGTGCCCGCTGCGCATATTATATATTTATATAAACATTTATTTGAGTTGCGATAGGTGTTTGTGGTTGGTTTCGAATCCCACAATCGGCGGATTACCGAACCCACCCGTAACCAATCTGTGAGAAAGTTTTGGCAACTGTGGAGACGCTAAAAGGAAAGTTTTATAGCAGTCATTGCCGTCGCCATGGGTTTTGGATGAGACTATTGAAAGTCGATTTTCCCCATGGAACGCAATAGGTAATGTTAATTCAGTTTGGATGAACACGTTCCCCTCCCTCGCCAGAACGGTTTTTTCAGGACGCGGCCATGCTGGGTCATCCAAAAACCAATGTTTTTCTGTTCGTTTGTAATCAATGATTAAATTTTTGTGCGGACACAAAGTAATTTGGGAGGTTGGATAAAAGACATATGTACTGAAACATGACTTACTAGTGTGTGGAAGGTGACCCGAGTTTTCCGAACGGGAACACTGTTCGGACAGCCCCTCATTCTCACTCACGCGACGTCCGTTTGCGACGCATAACGCGTTGGCTTACTAGGCGTATACCGTGGCATGGTGCGGACTTTCCTTATCGACTTCGAACGGTCGATATACGACCCCATCCGCCCGACATGCGGCCCCGGCCGCCCGACATGCGGCCCCGGCCGCCCGACATGCGGCCCCGGCCGCCCGACATGCGGCCCCGGCCGCCCGACATGCGGCCCCGGCCGCCCGACATGCGGCCCCGGCCGCCCGACATGCGGCCCCGGCCGCCCGACATGCGGCCCCGGCCGCCCGACATGCGGCCCCAGCCGCCCGACAGGCCGCCGGGTCGCTGGCCCGACTAGTAACGGTCTGGTGCTCTGCTGGCGTTCGGTCGCCGCGTTGCTTTTTACCGCAGGCGAAATGATCATACTGACCGAAACGTCCCTGAACTCTGATAGCAAGCAAGCAAGCGAGCTATGGCTGTGCAGAAGGTTACCAGTGGCGGCGCCAAACTGCTGGGTTCGATGTCGCTCGAGCTCGCATTATTGCCAGGTTCATCTGCAGCAATGTTAAAATAATGATTTCTCGTTAGGTGTGAGATGTCAAAACAAGTACAGCAGGATGGCTAAATCGCCATGGAAATAACGTTATTAAAAATGTGTGAAGTCCTCCAAACCCAGTTTTGAGATGATTGCGTACAAATCACTGTTACCGTTTTGCGTGTTTTGAGAGGTATTTGGGGACACCGATATCAACGATAGCGATACAAACGCCCATGCTGTAAACTGGTATTGTATAACATAGCACATCATAGGTAATCTCTTTACCTGGAATGGCACTAAGATGTTCGTTATCACGATCCCGGATCCGTTATGGTGAGCATAAGCATGATACTTGTCAATGGGATATAGTTAGAAACGAGGAATGGAGATTTCATGAACACGCATCAAAAAGCACTCGATACTTCTCTGGGAAGGATGTCGATTCAGTGATTAGTAAGTGGCATATTCCACCCTATTTACTGAATAATTTACCACTGCTCTGCAGCCACCCACTCGGCCCGCCGCCATATCTGAACCCGCCCGTCTCCCATCGTGTGAAGGGATTCGCTGCAGCCCAGGTGGGGATTCGTCCATCCAGCCTTATCTGTCGCGCCAGTCCGGCGGCGGTGTGTCGCAATCTGGCAGAGGCTTGGCGTGCGGCAGCACTTCCTGTCCAGATTGGACTCGTCGGCGGGCTTCCGGCGCGGCGGCGGCGGCGGGAACAGGTGGAGGAGCGGGGTGAACGGCCACCACACCGACAAACAGCCGGCGTGACTGATCATCTGGCCGACGCACCGCCGTCCGCCGCCGTCCGCCGCCTCAAAGGCGCCGTCACGGGCGGCGCGCCGCGCGCCGCCGACCCTGGCCGGCAGCCAGGTCAGCGTGTTCGGCCACCTCTGGCCTGTGCTCAGGTCGGAAGTCGACTGCGGGTGGCACCCGTGACCTCTGCTTGGTTTCGGGGGGGGGACGGGGGATACTCTACCTCTCGCCAGACCAAGGCGTCGCGGGCGGGGTTTCGCGGGCCGGATGTCACGGCAGATGTCACGGCAGATGGCGTCGTCCGGCTGACTGCGGCAGTCGGCGGCCATGTTCTACATCACTGCCCTCCCAAGGTCTCCCAAGGTCTCCCAAGGTCAGACGTCTGCCGAACGGTCTGGTGGCGGAGCACTGCACCACCTGCTTTCCAAGAATGGTCTGCGCCAATGGGGAGGGAGGGCGTGTCCCTCAAGCGTCGTGAAGTTTAAATATTACCCCCATCGGCGTTGCATTGAAAGAATTAATATCAAATTTATTATCTCTCATCCCCTAATCCAATGTTGGTGGCACCCACTGGCGGATCCAGGGGGGGGGCATTCCGGCCATGCCCCCCCAAAGCGCTTCAAGGAGGGGGGGGCATAGTGTCTTTTGCCCCCCCCAAACCAACAAAAGTAAACTAAATTAAAATGCAGTAACCTTTGCTGATGTTAAAAAGTAGCGTTCCGGGTGAAATAATCTCCAATTTTAAAGGTATTTTGTGATAATTGTTTGAAAGCACAATATGGTAGCATAGTAGATTCTGACACATCGAGGGTTCTATGCTGTTGAAGTTCTGCTTACAGCAAGAGATGACGAAATCAGCAGTTTCATTATTCCTTAGTCAGATAGGTTCATGAAGTTTGTTTAGCCAGTAACTGGCAAGCGGACCCGGTGAGCCAGATTTCGAAAGCGGAATTTGAACAGGATGTTTTGTGCGAGTGACCAGTTGAGCCCAGTTGAGCAGCATGTTTCGTATGTTGGTGTTGGGGCAAGGCCTTATAGCCATATAGGTGTTGGGGTTGCTAAGATGAAGAGACGGGCTACATCGACTGATTTTTTTAAAGAAGAATAGCAAGAGGAGGTATGTATTTATATCCTGAATAAGAGATAACTGGTGGGTTTGCATGTAGGGGAGATTCGGGTGGTAGGACCGGGCTATCAAAGTTTAAGGGTATTATTGCAGTTTAAGGTATCTTAGAGACAAGTTTTACACATACCCTCATGCACTGGCGGATCCAGGGAGGGGCCATTCCGGCCATGGCCCCCCCCGAAGCGCTTAAAGGGGGGGGGGGGGGCATAGTGTCTTTTGGCCCCCCTGAAACCAACAGAAGTCAACTAAATTAAAATGCGGTAACCTTTGCCGAGGCTAAAAAAATAGCGTCTGGATGAAAGAAACTCCAATTTTAAAGGATTTTTTAAAATATATAATTGTTTGGAAGCCAGTATAGTAGCATAGTAGATTCTGACACACATCGAGGGTTCCATGCTGATCAAGTTCTGCTTACAGCAAGAGTTGACAAAATCGGATCCGCCAGTGTCCACGTGCACGAACGTTGACGTGGTACAAGACGTTGAACGTGAACGTGAACGTTTTGGTAAACAAGAACACAAATCCGGTAACATAGAAACGGTGGAGGTAGGCTGGGGCCCCTACACAGGAAATTATGTTGTCAATTATTATTTATTTTATTTTTATTTTTATTTTAATTATTATTAAAAAAACGGGTCCCTTTGCCAAATGGTGGTCGAAATCCGGTGCTTTTAACCAAAAATAGTGGGAGAATGGGCATCCTCCAAACCCGTTCAACCCCTCCCCTGATGCAATTCCTAGGTACGCCACTGGGGGAGGGGAGGGGGGGGTTGACGCCGAAAACCGAAAGTTGCCTCCCCCAAACCGGTGGGCTAGATCCGCCAGTGGCGGCACCGCCCATGCTTCAAAGTGCCCTTCTCTGGCCTGATGTCGCTGTGACAGGTCTGGCTGTGCCCCAATGTGCACGGGGTATGAAATGACCGGCACGTGCATGTTTTTAAATGCAGAGAAAATGCATCCAAAACTTCTGGTAGTCTCAGTTTTCGTTCGGTGTCAACACAACAGGTGCGCGCCTGAAATATTCAGGCGCGCACGGTGTGGTAATCCTGGAATCGTAACGATGTATGAGTGCGGTTACATTTATACCCTTAGGTCGGGGATCAGACGGCCAACGTTGCCTGCTTTGAGACTTCCGAAGTGATGCTGGGGGCCAACATTTATAGTGCCTGGGTGTGATAACTGTCGCCAAATTCGATTTCAACGCCGAAATTAAGCAGTCATTTTTAAACCGATAGCGGTCATCGGATGTTGTGTGGTAATTTACCTCTAATAATCATGAAAGGAGACTCCGTAAATACCTTAGCTGAGGTGTCATTAACCCCACATTACCCAATATTAGCTATTTGGGGGTTGGTTGGTTATTTGGGCTTACGGGCGCATCGACTGCGTTGGTCATACAGCGCCCATAATAGGTGCTGTTAGTTGCCGACAAATCGATTCTTTTTTCTTGGTTGTATAAACAACCTCGTCCATAAATGCAGCCGGTCTGGTGGTGATTGTGATACAAATAACTATATGACACGAACTGAACATTCTGGTCGCTATAATAGTGTGAATGTAGAGATGGGGACGTGCATCTGGCGGGTGGAGCGGCCCCGCTCAGCTGAGGCTTCCGGTCTGACTGGACAATCGGCGTCCGTCTTTCGCGGTCTGATGGAGGAAAGCCCAGTTCACACCGCCACTGAACCGGAGAAAAGTCCGCTGGCCGGCGACATTTTTCTTTGAACGTTCGTGTCCGGCCGGTGTGAGCCTGGTACGAGGGACAGACGGTTAGGCTGTCGCCCGTGTCCGGTCGGTGTGAGCCTGGTACGAGGGACAGACGGTTAGGCTGTCGCCCGAGTCCGGTCGGGTCGGGTCGCCGAGCCGGCAGACCGGTCACGTTCAGCTGTGTCGACTTTGCGCAGGTGTGGTGGCCGGTTGATCTGCGCATGCACGCGTGGTGTGCAGCGACTGCGGGGGACTGTACACTCAAAACGATGCTGGCATGTCTGGTTCGGATTTGGTCTGTGCTAGTTTGGCAGGATGACTGCATGAACACTTGGCCGACTCGGCGGTCTGGTCTTCACTGCACTGGCGTTGCCAATGTCTGAACCCTGCATTCCAACACGGTTGGGTTACCTTGGTTCTGGAGGCGCCGGCCGGCTGTTTCTCCCGGCTCTGTGCGCCCCAGTTCGGCGCGTCCGGTTCCTCCGCTGCCGGCACTTCTCGGCCAGGTCGACTGGGGTCAGCCGGGGTCAGCCGGGGTCGAAGCGTGCACCGGCCGGTCCCTGGCCGTGCTCCGCTGCGGTGTTGCAATGCTGTTGGATTGAGTGGCTGTCGAAGGAGCGGCAGCTGACGTCACGCCCGGCCCGTGCCGTCCTGTGCGGGTCCGTCAGAGGCCGTACAGCAGGGCTGTCGGAGGCGGTACCGAGCTGGAAGTCGGGGACTGTACATGGTGCCATCAACAGCAGGATCGTTGGAGGTCGTCCCACAGCTTCTGGCCACGTGTATCCTCGCTTGCAACTTGTTGGTTGGGCCAATCGTTGCCTCCCAATTAATACTCGCTGGTCAGGTGATAACTCTCTCCTCTCTCTCCGGGCTCGTCTCCATGTGCCCCTGCCTCTCTTCCCAAAGCTCGCTGGTAACGCCGTTCAGCATGCGTCCCCCATCTCGCCGATAGCAGCTACCGGCCCGCGCACGCGTTGGTCGCAGAGAGGTGCGGCGCGGTTCTGGCCGACCCGCTTCCTTCATCACACCAGTGGCCTGGCGGGCCCGCCCTCTGTCGCAGGGAGGTGCGGCGCGGTCCTGGCCGACTCGCTTCCTTCATCACACCAGTGGCCTGGCGGGCCCGGCCTCCGTTGCAGGGAGGTGCGGCGCGGTCCTGGCCGACTCGCTTCCTTCCTCACACCAGTGGTCTGGCGGGCCCGGCCTCCGTCGGCGGCTGTCGCCGTCGCTGCCCGACCTGTGCCCGGACACTGCCCCAATGGAGACATTCGAGGGCCAGTCGGCACGGCCGGACCATTACATTGCTTACAGAACTGGTCCCAATGGGGTCCTCGGGATTAGATGCCCTTGGAGTAAGATATAGTTCAGGTACGATTCAAAAGTGCAAGAACGGGCATAACTATACAGCCATATTATTTTCCAGAATGGTGTCGCAATGCAAGGAATTGGAACTCCCGAGAGTATATTGCCTTAGTAATGGTAACGTACTGGGCCTTGCTATAGTCTGAATGGGCATGGTTGTGGATTTGCTCATATCGCTGCTTGGTCTCAAAAGGTCGCAGCTGAATTTCAGCTTTCGTCAACTTCCTTGGAATAAAATAATTCAATTTAAGGCCAAACATAGCCAGCCTCACTTAGGCTCTAAATACCATGGCTTATTTCTAACTTGTTCTCGCATAGGTAACCTGCTGACCTAAGAGCCTCCAGCAACAGGTTTTTAGGTCAGCATGTACGATAGTGGAGTTGTCATAATGTCAACGATAGTGGAGTTGTCATAATTTGAGGGCGTTACAATATTGTGCGACATACCGCCGACTGTCTTAATGCAGCCAGCATGTTTCGCGTCGGCATAGTCTGCACATGTCCGCACAGGCTATGAGTCTGTACATGTCGGCACAGACTGTCTAGTCATTACCCGTTTGCAAGCCACCAGTGACTAACTACTGTGTGTGGATAGGTGAGAGCAGCTTGAACTCTTCACTCGTATGTTTTCGGCACACCGTAGAGGAACCGAAAGCCCAGAAACCTGGTAAAATGTGTGCCATTCATTCACCACCCCGAACATATCTCAATCGGTTTCCCCAGTTTCGTCTAGTTAAACCGTCGTCGGTGCAGTGTCACTAGTCTGCTTCAGAATAATCCTAAGAAAACTGCTTTAGACTACGCGCGACGTAGACGTCGGTCATTTGGTTCCGGCTCCGAGCTCCAGCGCCCACCATTCACTCACTCTGAACGTCCGCTTCTACCTTTGCCTCTGTCCTTCTGACACCTTTCTTGTCATCCGCTCCACTCAGACACAAACAAGGCAACCTTGTCATGGGCGCGCGTCAAATGTCATGCTGGAGCATATGACTGCTTGACCCAGCACAAGAGCGCAAGAACGTCTTAAGATTTTGTGGGACTTAGCCATTTTCACCTTAATTCTTTCCATGGAACTCTCCTTGGGCTAATTGATGACTGAGGCTCTGGTGGTGGCGCGTGTGCCATCCCCTTCCCCATTATTGCGCAGATGTTCCAAAATAACTGAACCGTGCATTGGGTTACACATGTACAAACCTTTGAATACCAAAATTTAAGCACCACCATCCGGTCTCCGCGATCACGGGCCTGCTCGGCTACTGCTGGACAGGTCGCCGAGTCACGCTGGCTGACCCTCTGCCTCACCGCAAAACCATGCTGACCCTCGTCCACTGGGCCGGACGGCCCTGACCACGCACGTCCGAGCCACTTATAATGGCGGCCCAGATTCCCATCCGTGCTGGACCACTGAGGTTCCCCTACCGATCTGGGCCGCTGGCATGTGCCCTCAGCCGCACTGGTATGAACCGGTTTGACGCCCCGCGCGCCACAATGGCGCGCTTTGGGCGGTTGTCGGGCCCGGCTGGGGTGATCTGGTGTGGGGATGCACCTCGCCGCACGCCATCATCGCTGGAACTACCGGGCTGGGGACGGGACCCTGTCGGTCACCCAGCTGGGGTGGTGTCTGAGGAGGGGGACCCTGTATGGCACCAAAACGGCTGGGGCGGTCTGGTCTGGGGAATCCCTCCGGACCGTATCCGCCCGTCTGTTACTTCATGTCGCGGATGACCCGGCAATCGATGGGATCCGGCGCCGCCATAAGACCAATTGCAACTCGGATTTTGTTGGCTAGTTCGCGCCAAACTCATTGTGTGGCATGTAACTGAGTATGGGCATTCTATATCCACAGCCTGCTGGGCACCATATGCCACCCACTCTCCGTCTGCAACCAGGCGCACGCGCTTCTATCACAGCCTGCTGGGCACCATATGCCACCCACTCTCCGTCTGCCAACCAGGCGCAGACGCGCTCTATCACAGCCTGCTGGGCACCATATGCCACCCACTCTCCGTCTGCAACCAGGCGCACGCGCTCTAATCACAGCCTGCTGGGCACCATATGCCACCCACTCTCCGTCTGCCAACCAGGCGCACGCGCTCTTCACAGCCTGCTGGGCACCATATGCCACCCACTTCCGTCTGCCAACCAGGTGCACGCGCTCTTCACAGCCTGCTGGGCACCATATGCCACCCACTCTCCGTCTGCAACCAGGCGCAGTACGCGCTCTATCCACAGCCTGCTGGGCACCATATGCCACCCACTCTCCGTCTGCCAACCAGGCGCAGCGCGCTCTTCCACAGCCTGCTGGGCACCATATGCCACCCACGCTCCGTCTGCCAACCAGGCGCACGCGCTCTTCACAGCCTGCTGGGCACCATATGCCACCCACTCTCCGTCTGTCAACCAGGCGCACGCGTTTCACAGCCGCTGGGCACCATATGCCATCCCACTCTCCGTCTGCAACCAGGCGCACGCGCTCTTCACAGCCTGCTGGGCACCATATGCCACCCACTTCCGTCTGCCAACCAGGCGCACGCGCTCTTCACAGCCTGCTGGGCACCATATGCCACCCACTCTCCGTCTGTCAACCAGGCGCACGCGCTCTTCACGCCGCTGGACTATCCAAAGGCGCACGCGCTCTTCACACACGCTTTTAGCTTTTGACACTCCTGGACATAGGCAGTTTTGATCTGTCTGCGGATTTTCTGTTTGCATCAGGTGGGATTTTTTGTTTGCGTTTCTTCACAGCACACGTTCTTGTTTTCGCACACGAAATTTAAGGTTTGACCGGTATGTTTTAACTGGTCTCAAACGAGACGCAGTGAGTGAGCTGCTGCCTGTTTTACAGAGGCGATTTTCAGCCTGCTCAGCTCTTTTTGGACGTCGGCTGTGTAGTGTGACGTAGCCTAGTCTGGCCAGGCAAATGACTGCTTCCTGTGCTTGGAGCTGATGACCTCGTGCGGCCATGATATGCATTTGATCAGGCGTAATTGTCCATCCACGCTCTCCTTCGCGGCGAACACGGGCTTGCTGAATCTCTGATATTGCGCGGCTGATCACCGTCCGAGGCCATGCACGGAGCTCCGCCAATCAGGCGGCGGCTCCCGCTCGACGGCGGCCAGCCACAGCCACCACCTGAGGCCATGCAGGGAACGTGGTGCCGGGCCCGGCTGAGCGGCGGCCTGCCACAGCCACCACCTGAGGCCATGCAGGGAACGTGGTGCCGGGCCCGGCTGAGCGGCGGCCTGCCACAGCCACCACCTGAGGCCATGCGGGGAACATGGTGCCGGCTCTGGCTCGGCTTACTGGAAAGAATGGTCTCAATGTGGCGCATAGTTTCAATGGCTGTCATGAGAGCGCAAGTGCGGGCGGTCTGCAGGTTATCCGTCGCGGTGCCCGACCCTGTATCTGCAGCAGGCTAGCCACGCAAATTGAGTATGTTTAAAGTGGAAAATTTTGGTGCAGACACTACAGGGAAATTATTTACATAATTCGTGAGCGTATTACTTTGTATTTGCATCTTTAACTGGTTCATATTAATTACATCTTAGAAATCCAAAAGTGGTATGCAATTATCATTCATAGCATTCAATTTCAGTTGCTGTGTAATGCTGCTGGACATTACACGGACATTTCGTTGTGTTAATTGTATTCAAATGGAGATGTGATATTTGATGTTTTATGTACATCCTTCACAGCAAAAATCAAATTCATATTCACATAGCACGCCCAACTGAAGGCAGGTCGGCTGGGATGGGGGCTGCAGCACAGTGCACGCTGCACATGACATTGCTCCGGCGAGCCTCGCCCTGTGCACGGTCGGCGAACTCCCGGCACTGAGCACGCCCGGACTCTGACTAGTGATGTCGGGTGGGTACGGCTGCGCCAGCGTCGTCACTAGGCACGGCCACGCCGGACTCTGACTAGTGATGTCGGGTGGGTACGGCTGCGCCAGCGTCGTCACTAGGCACGGCCACGCCGGACTCTGACTAGTGATGTCGGGTGGGTACGGCTGCGCCAGCGTCGTCACTAGGCACGGCCACGCCGGACTCTTCCCTTCCCTTCGGAACGATGACTGGTTTGTTTTCCTTGTGGCGTCGCCGCCACGGCCTTCGCGCGCGCGGCGACGTTCAAACTGAGCACCGGCAGGCCGTTGTCGCCCCGGGCGGAGCAGCGTGCAGCGCGCACCACAGCACACTGCACTCGGCGCACTGTAACCGCCACGCATGTGGTTACGGGCGGACGTTGGGCGGGCGCCTCCTGCGGCGGCTAGGATGCCTGCGCGCCGTCCGTCCGGCCGGCCGGCCGCCGAGCCCCTGTTATGACGAGTCACGTGACGTGACGTGTCGTGACGTGTCGTGACGCGCGCCGCCGGTACGTGGCGGTGTCTCACGCCCGGCACCAGACGGCGCCACCGTCGTCGGCCTCTGCCGCCGCCCGCCGCGGAAGTATTGTTCCAGTTTCTGAGCTGCGGGGCTGTGTTTCCGGTCATTAGCGGTGGTGTGAAGGTGCCGCCATGGCCGCCACCGACAGTACCACTGCTCGGACACCCGCTGCCGGTAGTATCGCCCCTCAGACACACCCTCCGCCGATAGTATCACCCCTCAGACACACCCGCTGCCGATAGTATCACCCCTCACACCCGCTGCCGATAGTATCACCCCTCACACACCCGCTGCAGATAGCATCACCCCTCGGACACACCCGCCGCCGATAGTATCACCCCTCGGATACACCCGCCGCCGATAGCATCACCCCTCAGACACCCGCCGCCGCACTCGGTGCCAATATTGACCTTCGCTGCTGGTATCATGCTCACCAACCCATATAGCTATACCCTACACAATGGAGTCGAATGGTAGCGATAATTCGCGACTGTTCTAGATTACTGAGCGCAAGCTTGCACTAAAGGCGTTGGGTCACGTCGAACATAGAGTGAAAAAATAGTGAAGTTAGCGTAGCTGATGTCCTGTCCCATTCACATTATCTGGTAAGTTATTCATAACTTCATGTCGAATTATCGATAATATCAGCATATCGGGCGAGATGAGTCATCTGGCGCCACGGACTGCGGCCGGATCAGTCCTGCACATCACTACAGCCGTGCTGGGGCGCCACGGACTGTGGCCGGATCAGTCCTGCACATCACTACAGCCGTGCTGGGGCGCCACGGACTGTGGCCGGATCAGTCCTGCACATCACTACAGCCGTGCTGGGGCGCCACGGACTGCGGCCGGATCAGTCCTGCACATCACTACAGCCGTGCTGGGGCGCCACGGACTGCGGCCGGATCAGTCCTGCACATCACTACAGCCGTGCTGGGGCGCCACGGACTGCGGCCGGATCAGTCCTGCACATCACTACAGCCGTGCTGGGGCGCCACGGACTGCAGCCGGATCAGTCCTGCACATCACTACAGCCGTGCTGGGGCGCCACGGACTGCAGCCGGATCAGTCCTGCACATCACTACAGCCGTGCTGGGGCGCCACGGACTGCAGCCGGATCAGTCCTGCGCATCACTACAGCCGTGCTGGGGCGCCACGGACTGCGGCCGGATCAGTCCTGCACATCACTACAGCCGTGCTGGGGCGCCACGGACTGCGGCCGGACCAGTCCTGCACATCACTACAGCCGTGCTGGGGCGCCACGGACTGCGGCCGGATCAGTCCTGCACATCACTACAGCCGTGCTGGGCCGAATCACCAAGACAGTGTTACGCGGCAACAGGCGGAGGCGACCTATAACACGCCAGAGCCGCGGCACAGCTGCAGGCTGCCGTCGCTCCTGAGCTCCTGAGCTCCTGCGCTCCTGACCAGTCGTGTTTCGCGGGTGGGCTGAAGCGTAACACAGCGAAATTCTGCACATTACCAGTGGCGGACCATGCGTGGTGAGCCACCGTCCCGGGTGGAGTGACCTGGTTCTGCTCGGTAGCTCTGCCTCGAGTCACACCCTCGGGCGTTTGTCACGGCCGACAGGTCAGGCATGGCCGGCCACGCCCTCGCCTGTGCCCGAGCCACGCCCTCAACTATTTCCCGGGTTACACACTGCTTTTCCCCAGTTATGTCCTTAGTTCCGCTCAGGTTACTCCATCGCCCCTTCTTGGGATTACGCCCCCCCCCCTCCAACTTTAACCCGGGTCACGGGTCACGACCCACCTGTTCTCCCGGGTCACTCACAGCAGCCGCAGTTGCGTGGTTGCCGCCAGCTACCAGTGCGCGGTTGTTTAGGCTGTAGAGGTTGCTTGGTTTCCGCCAGCTGCCAGTGCGAGGTTGTTTAGGCTGTAGAGGTTAGTTGGTTGCCGCCAGCTGCCAGTGCGAGGTTGTTTAGGCTGTAGAGGTTAGTTGGTTGCCGCCAGCTGCCAGTGCGAGGTTGTTTAGGCTGTAGAGGTTAGTTGTGCCGTTGACCATGTGACGAGTCTGGCTAATTAACGTGCGCATGCGAAATGTTAAGCCGGTTTAACACGACACAGGAGTAACTCTTGCCAGATCGATTTCATTCAGACTGTTGCACTCCTGCAGCGCGCGTACGATTTCGCCTTCAGTCGGACCCCAACCCGATACATTTATTGTGGGGTCCAAGTTATATTAGACCCCACAAACTGCCGCATATCCTGCGAGTGCGTACTCGAGTAGCAGAATCACGTTAAGCCAGCACATCGGTTGATCGTGCAACGGGCGGTAAGATGTGCAGCCATGGCGTTACGCATCGGTGTCGCGGAAGCCACTACTTCTGGTCTCTGACCTAACCTGACTCAGCACCTCCGAGACCTGAGACGTCTGACAGGCATAACGCCCCATTTGACCGGTAACCCCAGTTCCCCTTCGGTGCTTGTTTCTGGGAGGTTCTGCTGGAAAACGGCGACACTGTACCTCGGTGTTAAAATAAGTTTTTGTTTAGGTATGAGATGTCTAAGCGAGTACAGTAGGATTCCGAAATTGGCTATGAAAATGGTGTTTAGAGTACATTTCATGTTCTTGAACCTCAATTTTAAGCCCCGTGCCGCACTTACAAGTGAGCCTTGTTCGCTTGTTTTGACACATACCTAATAAAGGTATTCTTATACTAACGATAATTATAAATATATACATGCTATAAACTATCATTGTAAACAGACCACAGCATGTGTTGTTCTTTACCTGGAATTGTGTTAACAGATACCCAAGTATCACGATCCGTAAGGTGAGCATAATCGTGATACTCATTCACAAGATACTGCTAGAAATGACTGAAGACTTCGTAAGAACATCAAGACGCACGGTGGTCGATACTTCTTTGGAATGGATGTCGATTGAGTGTTCAATAAGAAGTTTTAACCACCCTATTTCACAAATACTTTCTCCTTGCTTTACCTACTCCTCGTCCTCTGCGTTGTTCTGACGGTTGTTTGAGGCACCAGACCCGCCACTATTAAAAAGTTGGGAAGGGGATGTCGACAATTTCAGACTTGTTGTATTTTGTTGCAACGTCCAGAAGCGTGGTGTAAAATGTTTGAAGAGTTTGACATCCCTCCTCCCCCCCCCGTGGAGGAGCCCATGGTTTGAAGTGCTGTATGATGATCGCGACCGTAACCGACCTGACCTGACCTCGTTCTCTCTCCGGCAGTTCTGGGAAGTGATCTCGGACGAGCATGGCATCGACCCCAACGGCAACTACGTGGGCTCGTCCGAGCTGCAGCTGGAGCGCATCAACGTCTACTACAACGAGGCCAGCTGTGAGTACAGACGCCTAACCGCATTGGCATGGCAGGCATGGGGGACCAAAAGGGGATATCAAATTTAAAAGTAAGATCGATTGCAATGCCAATTCTCCATCTCCCACAGCCGGCCATGCTTGTGGAAGGTGCTGTGAGAAGATCGCGGTACAAAACCTGATGGAAGCTTTTATTTTTGCCACAGCAGTTCAACAGGGAGCGTGCCCGCTTCCCCTAAAGTTATCAAAGCTTCCGTTCCCAACATTCCGGTCTTGGGATCTGGCAGCAGTTGGTGGTCGCACGGTACCGCCAGCTACGCTTCACATGGTCCAGCCATGGGCGAAGAAGCTGTGGGCGATGAGCACACACCTCGTTTGTCGGCTCGTTCGTAGTCTACTGATGGCATTGCTGGGTGCTCGTGCCAATTAAATCATTTGGTTAGTGGGTGGCCGACGTCAGCACAGCAGCCTAACCAATAGGCTGGTCAGTATCCTGACCCGCCTGTTCATATCTAGAATTTGCTCCGAGTAAGCAAAGGCGCGCGGAGAAGGGGCTGAGATGCTTTGTTCAGCGACTGTGGAAGCCGGTGCTGGGTGCTGGCGAGCACGACTGCTGTTCCAGTTATGCTGACTGGACTTGTAACGTTCAAACTCGAACATGCTCGCTCGGCTAAGCGAACACGTGCGGCACGTCATCCATGAAGGGGGAGGTTCGGCTGGTGACACGTGCGGCACGTCATCCACGAAGGGGGGGGTGTGTGATACAACCCCCTCTAATCCACAAACTAAGTGTCGCACGAAAACGACAGGGGTGCCATCGGAAAGCGCTCGACGAGTGGGGCCCGAAACCACCCCCAAGATCTTTCCCCCAATGGTGACGTCACTAGGGGGCCTAGGTTTTCACGACTTGCATTGTTTTTGGCTCTGGGAGTTCATTTTGGAGATTTGAAAAACAAATTACTTTTGTTTTTCAAATCTCTGGGTTGTTATTTTTGAATTTTTGAATTACTTGAAAAACAGGTAATTCAAAAACTACTTGTTTTTATTTTTCTAATGGCTAGAGCGGACCAAAAAACGTTATTCGAAGGACCAACTTGCTCTCATACAAAATGCTTACTTTAGCCAGAATCTTTGATTTTAGCCCTAATGGGCAATTATGCAAAACTAATAAGTAATGAAAAACGAAAAAAAATCATTCCTCTGGTGCGTTTTGTTTTATCCCTAAAGATAAGCAAACCCTGAAAGTTCCATTAAAATATCTTTATCCGTTAAAGCGTGACGACTGGTTGAACTTTTCTGGAGGTAACGTCAGTTGACCTTGACTAACTCGTTGACAATAAATGACCTGACATCAAAATTTTCACACATGCCAAATTGATGTGGGAAAAGGTATGCCAAATTTCGGCGCACTGCCGCGCGCCGTTCTTTCATTATTCGTGGAGAGATTTAGGGAGGGGGCATATCAGCCCCACCGAGACGGCGTGGGTTAAGAGACTGGCGCCCTGGCGCGCAGGAGCTGGAACCGTCTGCCTACGCCGCTTGCGTCATGCTACCTTCGGTCGTACCGGTCTACTGGCCACATCTGCATGCCCGGCTACGGGCAGCCCTACAGCGTTAGCCGGCTGGCTGCTTTTCCGCTGACGTGCAGCTCAGCTCTGCAGTCCCACGGCGTCCGTGGCGGTGTGCCGGACCAGACTGGGCCAGACTGGACCAGACTGGCGCGCCAGCTGCTTCATCCTGCCGCCACGCCGCCGGACGATGTCGCACACGGACGCGAGCCGCGCCAAACTGTATCCGAGAGCAGTTAGGTGTCGCGCCGTCTTGCGGTGTCCGGCTGCGCGGCTGTCAGGTTGGAGATTGTTCATTGCACATTGTCTGCACGCTGTGAAATTGAGTACAAGCAGCGGGGTTAATATCGGATGGCTTTATCACTGATTACGTAGTCCCGAGGATGATTAGGGCGTGTCGTGTAGTTCTTTGATTCGAGCTCTGTGTTTGTGGCATGGTTACTGACGAATTTTCACCCACTTAAGTTTCTCTCGCCGCCCGACCTGCGCCGGGGCTCCCCCTAGCATTGTCTTCGATGTCGCGCCTATGAACACCGAATGGCCTCGGTAACGTCTGTCGTTTCCGTGTCACCACGTCAGAAACCCAGCAGCTTTGCTGTCGACGTGCCCGTAACCATCAATTCATCATACAGCTGGGTGACGGCAGTTCCGACACGCTTGCCAAGGGTATGGGCTGAGGAGGCTAACCAGCTGGGCGGGGATATCGTGCCGTCAAATCTGACGTCTCGCTGATCTCCGGCCACGTGCGATCTCACTCTGGCCGAGCTGTAATGAGCTAAAGGCCAATCACGCTGTGTCGGCACAGGGCCAAGCGGAGCCCAACCCCCCGGACAGGGATGGATGGGCTGCCGACACTGAACACGCCCGAGCTGCGGCCGGCCGGGAGCGAGCGACGCTGCTGCCGCCTGTTGGCCGTACTCGGCAGCCGGGCCGGCCTCCGATAACGGCCGGGCGTGGTCAGACGACCGGCGACCATCCGAGCCGACCGCCGGCCGTCGCAGCAGCGAGGGTCCGGCCACCGCCGCACCCAGGCAGTCTGTCCCGTGTTCGCGCCGGACGCGTGCCGCCGCCTCGACGCCTCGACGCAGGGCGAGCCGGCCGGGGCCGGTGGAAGCCAACTCAGCGGTGTTTCGAATGTCGCCCGGGATCTGGGTGGGCCTACAAATGGCGTCACGTCGCCCGTGTGCCACGCCACGTCACCATCTTGCTATTGCGGCGGCGATTTTCCATGCCTTGTTTATCTGCTGGGAGGACCGGGCGGAGCTACGGGCGACTTGGTGTGTGGGGGGGGGAGGCAGGGGGAGAGTGCTGAGAGACGACCGCAGTGGATCGCGTCACGTGGCGCACTGTGGCGGACCTGGCGCCCATGTGCCTGGAGGAAACGCCAACGCTGACAATTGGAGCCTTTTAGTCGCGTTAGCCTCATGATCATGGCAGCAATTGTGCTTACGATGTGGGGGCGTACACTGGCACGCCCACGGCTCTCATGTCGGCTGACCAGGCATGCCCTCCCCCTCCCCTCCCCCGGCCATCATCACCGTTCCGCTGTACCTACCCGGCCAAGGACAGCGGTTTAAACGCTGGGGCTGACGTGATGGTGAGATCATCCGATGCGGGGCGGAGGGGTGCAATCTGCATGGATGGGAAGCCACCAGCCGCGGCGTCTGGTGACTGTACCAGGTACCATGACTCGTGGCTCGCCAGATATACACGTGGGTAGTCACCAGCCGCGGCGTCTGGTGACTGTACCAGGTACCATGACTCGTGGCTCGCCAGATATACACGTGGGTAGTCACCAGCCGCGGCGTCTGGTGACTGCACCAGGTACCATGACTCGTGGCTCGCCAGATATACACGTGGGTAGTCGCCAGCCGCGGCGTCTGGTGACTGCGGTACCATGACTCGTGGCCGCCAGATAGGGTAGTCCGCTCTGGTGACTACCAGGTACCATGACTCGTGGCTCGCCAGATATACACGTGGGTAGTCACCAGCCGCGGCGTCTGGTGACTGCACCAGGTACCATGACTCGTGGCTCGCCAGATATACACGTGGGTAGTCACCAGCCGCGGCGTCTGGTGACTGTACCAGGTACCATGACTCGTGGCTCGCCAGATATACACGTGGGTAGTCGCCAGCCGCGGCGTCTGGTGACTGCACCAGGTACCATGACTCGTGGCTCGCCAGATATACACGTGGGTAGTCACCAGCCGCGGCGTCTGGTGACTGTACCAGGTACCATGACTCGGGGCTCGCCAGCGGGGGATCCAGGGATCTAGGACTCAAAGTGGGTTCCCATCATAATCTGTGAGTCTCGCTAATTCCTTGCCAATTATGGCGGGGACTTACTTATTCCCGACCTCACGCGCCCCTGTAGTACATCTGCCTAGATTCGCTCCATCCCGCGCACGCCAGTGAAGTTAACGGAGCGTCCCAGTCATAAAGTCGGTGTTCAGACTTAGAGCCACAAGGGCTCATCCAGGTTGAGTCTGTAAATGGAAGATACCATAACCCTGGCAAAGAGACCGCATTCCAAAGAATCTAACATCCCACACACATCAATGTCTGGCTACCTTACCTATCCAGCCGTATTCACTCAATACTGCGCAACACATTACCAATAATTTTCATTACCTACCTAATAATAATTTTCAAACTCCTTCCACACCTGCTTAAAGTGGTCTGTACAGTGCACACATATGTAGCATAAATCCCACCCCCGTACACCACTACTTAGAACTGAAGCGAAATTTTGCAGCATAAAATTGTCTACCCTATTTTTAAATACATTCAACGAGACACTTCAAATATCAGCAGGCAGCCTATTCCACTGATCAACAATCCTTTGATCGAAAACCTGTTGTCGCTTAACTGTCCTACACCTTTATTTGTCTAATCTGAATCGATGACCCCTATGTGATCCTGATCTTAATGATTTTACCCTTCCTGAATGACTATTAATCTTGAACAGATTGCCCTTTAACGATTTTATTACTTTCCAAGCGTATCACCCCTTAATCTCCTATACTTGAATACATATCTAATATCATAAGCCTTTCCCTATATTTTATGCTACCTAGCCCACTGATGGGCCTAGTGGCTTTGCGCTGCACTCCTTATAAGTATATCTTTTTCGAAGTAAGGGCTCCATTCCTATACATATTTTTATAAGTGGGGTCACATGACGGCTAAGTACAGTATTTTTCAGCTGGCAAACGGGCCCCATCCGGCACGCACCCGCGTGTTGTTGAAGCAATCATTTTGCGTGCGTACAATGACACGCACCAGCACGTTCGACAGGTAGATCTGTGGGGAGAGCGTTCCGAGCGCGCGTCCCGCTCGCCACCTTCCATCGGCAGGGTTGGAGGTGGTGAGCAGGCCATCGGCAGGGTTGGAGGTGGTGAGCAGGCCATCGGCAGGGTTGGAGGTGGTAAGCAGGCCGCTTCTGCCACCGGCCATTGACCGGTGCCGGTCTGCAGGCATGGGGGAGTTCTGTACCTTTCTGGAGTGGCTCGAGCTCCCTTAGCTGCCGGATGAGCCCTCCAATAGTCAGGTTTTACCACAGAAGAGATGCACCAGTACTGCATTGAGCTTTTAATCAGATTCGATATTGCCGGCGCTCCCACTGATCTTCTCCAGGCTTTGCCGCCGCGGCCCCGCGCTAGGATGCCCGTGCGGGAATCTCTGCGCCCAGCTGGACATAAGTCTGCTTGCAAACTGCGAGTCGGATGTGTCCGTCTCTCCTCTCTCGCAGCGGGCAGCAGCCGCCACGGGATCCAGAGCAGGGCCTGTCGACCCACCCCTGGATCCGCCTGCGGTCTGTTGCCCCTCCCCTGGATCTGCGCTCGACCTGTCGACCCACCTCTGCATCCGCCCGCGGTCTGTCGTCCCTCCTCTGGAGCTATACGCGCGGCACACAATACCGACAGCGCCCATAAACTTCAATAACCAACCAACAGCACAGACAGCCGTCTTCGAGCGCGGCCCGGCCGG
Source organism: Ashinkailepas kermadecensis (assembly GCA_034440615.1). Classification (NCBI taxonomy): domain Eukaryota; kingdom Metazoa; phylum Arthropoda; class Thecostraca; family Neolepadidae; genus Ashinkailepas; species Ashinkailepas kermadecensis. Next base: position 39,928 of record JAOTOM010002939.1, read on the forward strand.
CATTACTGGGCGGCGGCCTGGCTCCGCAGCCGGCGGCATGGCACCGTCCCGCGGCGTCCTTCATGCCGGCTGTCGGCTGGCATTACTAGGCGGCGGCCTGGCTCCGCAGCCGGCGGCATGGCACCGTCCCGCGGCGTCCTTCATGCCGGCTGTCGGCTGGCATTACTAGGCGGCGGCCTGGCTCCTCAGCCGGCGGCATGGCACCGTCCCACGGCGTCCTTCATGCCGGCTGTCGGCTGGCATTACTAGGCGACGGCCTGGCTCCGCAGCCGGCGGCATGGCACCGTCCCGCGGCGTCCTTCATGCCGGCTGTCGGCTGGCATTACTAGGCGGCGGCCTGGCTCCGCAGCCGGCGGCATGGCACCGTCCCGCGGCGTCCTTCATGCCGGCTGTCGGCCGGCATTACTAGGCGGCGGCCTGGCTCCGCAGCCGGCGGCATGGCACCGTCCCGCGGCGTCCTTCATGCCGGCTGTCGGCTGGCATTACTAGGCGGCGGCCTGGCTCCTCAGCCGGCGGCATGGCACCGTCCCGCGGCGTCCTTCATGCCGGCTGTCGGCCGGCATTACTAGGCGGCGGCCTGGCTCCTCAGCCGGCGGCATGGCACCGTCCCGCGGCGTCCTTCATGCCGGCTGTCGGCTGGCATTACTAGGCGGCGGCCTGGCTCCTCAGCCGGCGGCATGGCACCGTCCCGCGGCGTCCTTCATGCCGGCTGTCGGCTGGCATTACTAGGCGGCGGCCTGGCTCCGCAGCCGGCGGCATGGCACCGTCCCGCGGCGTCCTTCATGCCGGCTGTCGGCTGGCATTACTAGGCGGCGGCCTGGCTCCGCAGCCGGCGGCATGGCACCGTCCCGCGGCGTCCTTCATGCCGGCTGTCGGCTGGCATTACTAGGCGGCGGCCTGGCTCCGCAGCCGGCGGCATGGCACCGTCCCACGGCGTCCTTCATGCCGGCTGTCGGCTGGCATTACTAGGCGGCGGCCTGGCTCCGCAGCCGGCGGCATGGCACCGTCCCGCGGCGTCCTTCATGCCGGCTGTCGGCTGGCATTACTAGGCGGCGGCCTGGCTCCGCAGCCGGCGGCATGGCACCGTCCCGCGGCGTCCTTTGTGCTGGCTGTCGGCCGGCCAGTGCGGCAGAGAAAGCCCTGCGACGTCCGCTGTTGCCGGGTCGCCGCCACGTCACGCCGATCAGGCGTCGGCCCGCCGACCCTCCCCTTCCCTCACGTGCGGCTGTCGTGCCGACCGTCGCGTGGCTGACTGTGCTCCGGCCCAGTAATCCGCCATGCGAAGCCGTCGAGTCGTGATTCGTGGCAGCGCCCTCACGGCGCGGCGATGCTGCGCAGTGTTCGGCCTGTCCCGCCGTGTTCGGCCTGTCCCGCAGTGTTCGGCCTGTCCCGCCGTGTTCGGCCTGTCCCGCCGTGTTCGGCCTGTCCCGCAGTGTTCGGCCTGTCCCGCAGTGTTCGGCCTGTCACGCCGTGTTCGGCCTGTCCCGCCGTGTTCGGCCTGTCCCGCCGTGTTCGGCCTGTCCCGCCGTGTTCGGCCTGTCCCGCCGTGTTCGGCCTGTCCCGCCGTGTTCGGCCTGTCCCGCCGTGTTCGGCCTGTCCCGCCGTGTTCGGCCTGTCCCGCCGTGTTCGGCCTGTCCCGCCGTGTTCGGCCTGTCCCGCCGTGTTCGGCCTGTCCCGCCGTGTTCGGCCTGTCCCGCCGTGTTCGGCCTGTCCCGCCGTGTTCGGCCTGTCCCGCCGTGTTCGGCCTGTCCCGCAGTGTTCGGCCTGTCCCGCCGTGTTCGGCCTGTCCCGCCGTGTTCGGCCTGTCCCGCAGTGTTCGGCCTGTCCCGCCGTGTTCGGCCTGTCCCGCAGTGTTCGGCCTGTCCCGCCGTGTTCGGCCTGTACCGCAGTGTTCGGCCTGTCCCGCCGTGTTCGGCCTGTCCCGCCGTGTTCGGCCTGTACCGCCGTGTTCGGCCTGTCCCGCCGTGTTCGGCCTGTACCGCAGTGTTCGGCCTGTCCCGCAGTGTTCGGCCTGTCCCGCCGTGTCGGGTGCATGTAAAAGTGAAGGCGCTTGCGCCGTCTGTCTGCCGTGCACTCCATCGTCTGTCTCGCCTGGTCGCAGCGTCGCGAGCGGCCGCGCGCCGGCCACCTGGCGTGTTCCGGTGGCATTCCGCAGTCAGCTGAACGATCCATGCACATTCCAGGAGACGGGGGTGAAGGCGGTACATTGCCAGGGCAGTCCAGGTGCTTGGTTAGCAGGTGGTCGAAGGGCAAGCAGGTGATGGAAGGCAGCGAAAATACCTGGGGCCAATGTGGGTCGATGACCGTTCCAGGTCTGGTGACGTACTGAAGACGCACTGAGCAGTCCATCCGGGACGTACTACTACACGCCAGATCATGCACTGCTAGATGCTAGTTGTTCGGTGCTGCATAGACATCGATATATTCAGGATTTGATATTTGACTACCTTGTCGATCACACAGCGGTGGTAATATGTACCACACGGTGGTGAACTCCGTCGCCGGACTCATTACCTCGCCGCAATGACGGCTCCGCCTGCTGCCATCATCATGGCAAAATATTCTTTGGAGTCCCCCAAGGGTCAGTACTGGGACCACTATTGTTCATTATGTTTGTAAATAACATTGAAAGTGTCCTAAGCAGTAAGGTTTTGAAATTTGCAGATAATTTGAAGGTCTTTAGGGCAATAACAGGGCACAATGAGCAGGTCTTGCTGCAGAAAGACTTAGACGAGCTTGTGAAGTGGTCCGAAAAATGGCAAATGAAATTTAATTTTGATAAGTGCAAAATCATGCATGCATTTAGGTAGGCAGCATATCAAGGCTCCATACTTGATGGGTGGCCAAGTACTATCTGTGACTCAGCAGGAGAAGGACTTAGATGTTATTTTTAACACAAAATTGGGGGCATCAGAACAGACCAAAGAAGCCAGGAAGAAGGCACTAAGAATGCTTGGGGCAATAAATAGGAATGTATCGTACAAAAGTGAGGAAGTCTTCAGGAAGCTTTATTGTGCATATGTCAGGCCACATCTGGAATATTGTGTCCAAGCTTGGTTCCCTAGTTATGAAAAAGATTGTTGGCTTTTAGAGAGAGTACACAAGAGGGCAACAAAAATGGTGAATGGTATGGGCAACCTGGCATGAGGAAAGATTGAAGAAATTGAATGTTTTCACTTATATATAGAAGGCTGAGAGGAGATCTCATCGAGGTCTTTAGATTTGTTCATGGTCAGGAACAGGGTTATCTCAGTGAACTGTTTGAATTGAACAGAAATGATGCAATTAGAGGTCATCAATTCAAAATTAAAGTTGATCACAGCAGGACAAGGTTAAGACAGTCCTTCACCAACAGGGTAGTAGAACACTGGAACCAGCTGCCAGAAACCATTGTCAGTAGCAACACGCTGAACATCTTTAAGAACAGCATAGACAATCATTATAAGAATAGGGGGCTTGTTTTTCTGTATTCCAGGGAGAGTTGATCAACACATTTGATGGACAACTGGTTCAGTGTACAGAGTGCAACCAAGAAGGGCCCTTGTGGCTCATAGTTGCACTGATCTTTTATGTCTTTATGCTCTGCTCTGTTCGTGCACTTCAGTGGGTTTGATACAAAGGCAGTCAGCAGCGCGTGCCGGACCGCTACGTTCGCCTGCCAGCTTCCAGGCGGTACCGTTCCTGATACGCGAGTCGTACCAAACCTCTGCAGCCAGGGCGGCGGCCACCGCCCCCGTTCTGCCGCCTTGCAAATGAGCCGCTGAGGTGCGACCGGGGCCTGTTGCCGTGGCACGTGAGCGGACCGGTTATGACGTCATCGACCGCGCCGCTCTCCCTCCTTATAAGGCCGTCCGCCGGACACCGAGCTGCGATCAGCTGCGATCAGCTGCGGGCCGCGGCGGCCGTATAAGGCCGCTTTAAAGGGAGACATGGGTGCCAGCCGGCGGCCGCTGCCGACACTGCGCCAACAGAGCGGCTGTCGGTGAAGGGCGGCCGGACGCCGGGTCAGCACGACCTGACCGGCGACTCCCTGTCCCAGCTGCGCCGCCCACAGACACTCTACAAAAACGGGCCGGACCGGGCCTGCCCTGGCGCCGGGCCCTGCACGGGCGGAGGTCGACCAGGCGATAAAAAGCCGGCCGACCGGCCGACCGGCCGCCCATTGGACATGCTAGACAGCCAGGCTGAACGGCAGCCGCCCGGGGGCATCTGAGCGCGCTGTCGCCGAACGTGCGGGGCCGCCGACTGAACGGCAGCCGGCCTGCGGCGCCTGAGCGCGCGGTGCCCGGCCGGACGTGCCTGACCGCCGACCACCAGCTGCACCGCAGACGTCTGCGCCTGACCGTCGGCGGCTTCAGGCCGACGACACCGTCACGCCATTGCGCGTCAGACGATCTGGACGGGCCACTGTCTCGGTTCGTCCACTGTCGCGGTCCGTCCACTGTCCGGTTGGTTCGCCGCGGCCGGCAGTCTGGTCCGCCACGGCCAGATGGGCGTAGTTCCTCTCTCGAGGATGACTCGCCATTCCGTAAGGCCAACACCGAGCCCCGTATCTGACTCATATATGGTAGGGATCAGGCGAAGACGGCCGAGCCCGTTCTGGCGTCGACATAAATTGTGATGGCCTTGACATGATGCTGAACTGAAGAATCGCTAATGCTGGCGACGTTTCGACTGCATGGTTTGATGAATTAGGTAACTTGAACCCGGCAACTGTTTCCGTTTGGGGGTTCTGTGGAGTTAGATGAAATTAAATCGGAAAATCACATTCTCCAAGGAGGAAAAAACGCTTGCATAAGGTGTTTGTGTTCATCCAAACGTCTCGGTTTCAGAGTGTTGTATCGAACACATGCCAATATGAGGCCGGTGCCGGAAAGTGCGGCGGCGCACGTATTACCGGCTGAATGGGTGTGGGTGGACCGTGATGTGGGACGAATGGGTGTGGGTGGACCGTGATGTGGGACGAACGATTGCTAACTGCTCGTCTCTCTGTCCACAGCCGGTAACTACGTGCCCAGATGTATCCTGGTCGATCTGGAGCCCGGCACCATGGACTCGGTGCGGTCAGGACCCTTCGGCAAGCTCTTCAGACCAGACAACTTCGTCTTTGGCCAGTCGGGAGCCGGCAACAACTGGGCCAAGGGCCACTACACAGAGGGCGCCGAGCTGGTGGACAGCGTGCTCGACGTGGTCCGCAAGGAAGCCGAGGGCTGCGACTGCCTGCAGGGCTTCCAGCTGACACACTCGCTGGGTGGCGGCACCGGTTCCGGTCTGGGCACACTGCTCATCTCCAAAATCCGCGAGGAGTACCCAGACAGAATTATGAATACGTACTCGGTAATGCCATCGCCCAAAGTGTCTGACACTGTTGTCGAGCCCTACAACGCCACGCTGTCAGTTCATCAACTGGTCGAGAACACAGACGAGTCGTTCTGCATCGACAACGAGGCTTTGTACGACATCTGTTTCCGTACCCTGAAGCTGGGTAACCCCACATACGGTGATCTCAACCACCTTGTGTCCCTCACCATGTCTGGTGTCACCACCTGCCTCAGGTTCCCGGGACAGCTGAACGCTGATCTCAGGAAACTCGCAGTCAACATGGTGCCCTTCCCTCGCCTGCACTTCTTCATGCCCGGCTTCGCGCCGCTCACGGCGCGCGGCGCTCAGCAGTACAGAGCTCTCACCGTGCCCGAGCTCACCCAGCAGATGTTCGACGCCAAGAACATGATGGCCGCCTGCGACCCGCGCCACGGCCGCTACCTCACAGTGGCCGCCATCTTCAGGGGCCGCATGTCCATGAAGGAGGTGGATGAGCAGATGTTGAACATACAGAACAAAAATAGCAGCTACTTCGTCGAATGGATCCCCAACAACGTCAAGACGGCCGTGTGCGACATCCCTCCCAGAGGCCTCAAGATGTCTGCCACCTTCATCGGCAACAGTACGGCGATCCAGGAACTGTTCAAGCGCATCTCGGAGCAGTTCACCGCCATGTTCCGACGCAAGGCCTTCCTTCACTGGTATACCGGCGAGGGTATGGACGAGATGGAGTTCACAGAGGCAGAGAGCAACATGAACGACCTGGTGTCTGAGTACCAGCAGTACCAGGAGGCCACCGCCGACGAAGAGGGCGAGTTCGACGAGGAATACGACGACGAACAGGCCGAGGTCGCCTAAGCCCAGACTCTTGCTCACATCTCTGGGGTGAAAAGGTTATCCGGCACGTGCGCGTCTGTGAGACGACGCGTCACTGCGACACTCCTGCTTTGCTGTCTCCATTGACCAGACCGCGGCCACCCTGGCCGGGGTCGTGAAGCGGCGTGAATTGAGATGGAAGGGTGGTAACACCCTCCATCTCACTTTACGTCGCTTCTCTTGCCGTGTAACACTCTCCGACCATTCCAGGGAACGGCTATTTTTTCATCCCGATGGACTGAACTGAAAGTGCTCTTGATACAAAGCTCGTGAACCTGCAGCAGATGCGTGCTGAACTGGTTCAGTCCACACATTGTGAAATGCTTTACCGCTTGTTACAAACGTTGTAAACTGCCAATTTTATAGTATTTTTCTCCTTCCAAGAATTGGTTGTGTGACGTCATACGGTCTGAGTCCAGAGGTATCGACCATTTTCGAGTAAACCTCGCTGCTGGGGCCAATAACTACATTGAAAGACAATGTGAAATGAAATAGAAAAAACGTAACTAATCGTGCATTTTGTTATGTGAATGGTTCGCCTCCCAGCCGGAGCCATGGATGAAAACGTGAAATAAGGGAACAATGTAGCAAATCCTGCATCTGTCAGTCATACAGGAAGTAATTAATCCAATCACTGCCTCCAAACGTTCCGACAAGGACGCAAGATAATCGTGCGATAGTCACGCTCCGAGAATGTTTTCCTCGGTAGTCGTCAGTCACCAGTTGGACTGATTTGCCGCGTATATTAGCTGAGAATAGAAGAGGAGCATTTATCCTGGTAATCTGAACTGCATTTCGCAGTGCCCTGTATGGATCGGAAGAACATTTTTATGCACTGATATATTATACGGGAAGTTCAGTTTGCTACGGTGAAGCTCGTGAAAGTTGCTCTAGTTCTTCGGAAGATTCCTCCAACAGTGAGCATACTACAATCTGTTTGCGTCGGTTACTTCAACTTAGGCGTGCGTCGACCTCTCCGGTGCGCAGGGCTCGTATCGATATCTGAAACGTGTTTGGTGTGCAATATTGCTTCCCAGTCTCGTTAAATTGGATAATTGGTTATGCACATGAGCAATGCCAGTGCGATGCATGCGATCGAACACTACGTACATCAACATTTTTGTATACATTTTCCAGGCTTCGTTACGCTCGAAATGGAAATCATTGCATCCAGGGGCATACCCAGGAATCTGGATCGGTGGCGGGGGGTACGCGTCTGGTAGGTGCTTGGGCACTTTTACGATGCACCCAACCGCTGGGTCATATAGCGTCGCCAACCTCTAGCGCCAGTTGGTCACTGGTGGACTCTGTAGTCTAGCCGGTTGTGGGATTCGAACCCACGATGTTGCGACCAAAACTCCAACTTGCGACCCCGGGCACTCGCCCGTCTGGAGGGGCACGGCTGATTGAGACGATTTCGAGGGGCGTACCATCGGGACTTCCGGGACTTCCTAAAATACTTGAGTGTCCCTGGAAGGGCGCCTACAGCTGAGAAATTTACACGCTCAATGTGCAAGAATTGCGATACGCTTTCCACCGCTTAACGTACATCCCCATGTTCGTCACGTTGAATGGTAATGTGGTGGTGATAACTGCCCATCCTGCCTGGGAGCAGAGCTCGCAGCAGTCCCTTATTGCAGGACCAACTGCGCCACCAACTGATCGGATGAGTGAGCGGAACGAATGCAGAATGCAGTTAACTGATACATCACGCTTCCAATAAGAGGAAGCAATGGTGGCTGAGCCCAGAGGCATGGGCTGTGGGTTCCGTTGAGCCAACGTTGAGAGGGCACTTGCCGTTCAAAACTATGCAAAACACCTCTGGAGATTGGTATGTATTTAGCCTCGATTTTACCATAGGCGTGAATGAAGAAGCCATCAGTGACTGCCAACGCGCCTTTTGGCCAACTCGGTGCAGTTGGGTGATGGGTCTGCTTCAAATGTGGGAAGGCCCTCAAGTCTGACCCGGGCAGACCTTTCGTCGGCCGGCCCCTACTGAGATGGCAGTCACTGGGGAGTGCTCGCCGTGCCACAGGATTAACACTGACCGACCAACATCTCCGGCAACGGGTTCACGGGCATGATTGCCTTCAGACAGATCCTTCGGTCCGGTGACACCGGTGTTGGCACGACCTCGCCTCGTGTTATCGGGGCAGTCCTCTGCCTCCCGGCTCCCACGCCCTCGCCACGAAGGGTGCCGAAAAATGGGGCATCGGTCATGCATGTAACGTATATGTACAGTGCAGACTCCCAATGCACCGTATACCTCAATCTCTCAGAATATAGACAAAACAATACGGTCTATATGTGTAGAGGTAAGCCACTTGCTGATGCGGTAGTATGGGGTAGGAACTGTGGCATGGGTGTAGGTACCAAAAGACTAAAAAATAGGTATGGTAGCTTCGAAACCAATGTACTTCAATTTTTGGATGGGGCAATGTGCGTTGGCCGCAGAAAGAATGGCCTCTGACCCTTTTCCATACTAATGATGTCCTGGTACTTACGGGCCCCGGTTCCTACGCCGTGGACGGTGAGCATAGTTCGGGTCCTGGTTCTTATACCCGTGAACGGTGGGCGTAGTTCGGATAGCAGAATGGCTCAGCCAAGACAAATTTATCCCAGAGCTTCTGCAAATGGTGCTGCCAGCCAGCCCCAACCAACCAAAAACTCATCGGATTTCGCCCACTATATATTCAGATCTCAGAAATTATGATTTTTTATTCGACGATGTGTATGTTTGTTTATTCAGCATCCTCACCAACGGGGAAAATCGTCCAATAACTGGTGAAGTCACATAATTAAAAGAGCAGTGCACAGTACATGTCAACATAACTCTGAGTAATAGCATGCGACTGCAGTGCCATATAGTGGGCTCGGATCTATCGTCACCGTCACCGTTACCCTCCTCTTCACTCCACACACCAACAAACATGCACCGGCTTAAATAAAAATACTTCAGCGATCACATGCAGGCTAAAACACACCGGCCTTGATGGAGCATCAGAGCACAGCAGACCTGAACTGTGATGACGATGGGTGAAAGTATTTCCTTGGTGCCTAACATTAGGGAGGGGCATTTTTCCCTTTAGTACGCCACCGCGTCTGCTCAACGTGTTTTTTTCCGCAGATTGCACAATCGAGAGTAGAAAGGCCCTTCGGATAATTTTCTTTCGGAGCCCATTCTGAATTTTCCGGTGCTCTGGTGGATTCGATGGAGTCTCCTTGTGGTTTTTGTGGTGAAGTCTATTTTTTGTAAGCCCCCTGCAGGCTATTTTTAGACCTCTGTACGATTATTCGGGCTCCAGATGCGTTTTTTTCGGTGCCTCAACAGGTTTCTTTTCCGGCGTCCGACGACTTCTTATTTTGTGGATCCTTGACGCAATTTTTGTGTCCGCAGGGTGACATTCCGGGTATATATTGGTTCTTGGGAAGCCAGCTGCAACTTGTGGGGCTCCGGCGCGACGTTTTGGCCCCAGAGAGATTTTCATGAGAAGCGGCGTGAATTTTGTTTGGTCTAAGTGCGATTTCTTGGGGCCCCGTAGTCACTTGCTGGGATCCCTTGCGCGAGTTTTGGTGGCTACGACACGTTTTTTGGGGCCGAACAAATTGTGTGGGCTTTTGGAGCCATTGTTGAGATCCCAGATTGATTTTCCGTGTCCGGACTGTTTTTTTTTCATTTCCCCGGCTTCATTTGTTGGGTGATCTCAACGACACTTTTAGAGCCCCGGTGGAACCTGTCATGCCTCTAGCGTGATTTTCAGGGGCCCGGGTGATAATTCTTAGTACCCCCAGTCCCAGCGTGATTTTCAGGATGCCCCGGCCCGACCGTCTGTGGCCCCCGTCGTGATTTTCTTGAACCCCGGCACGACTTTTTTGCGGCCCCAGCGTGATTTTCAGGGGTCCAGGTACAAACTTTTGAAGCCCCAGCGTCATTATCAGGGGACCCTGCGCTACTTTGGGGGCCCCCAATGTGACTTTTCTGAGCCCCGGTGCGATTTTTGGTGGACCGAGTGGGATTTTGAGGGAGCATGGCGCATTTTTTTTCCCTGAGCTCGGTGGATTCCTGGGGCCCACCACCTGTCAGGAGGGGGAGGGGGGAGGAAACTGCCCACAATGCCCCCCTCCCCCATTGGTATGTCACTGTGCCATGCAATGATGCAACATAAGAATCCAGGAATAGTTCATCTGTTTCATCACTCGGATGTGATTTCAACTCCCCAGTTATCCAGACAGTTTGAGGAAAGTCAAACATCTGCTACATGGATCAGCAAGGATGGATTATAAGGCAACAGGGATACCATGGAATTCAGATCACAGTAGTTATACTGCAATACATACCTTCTTCAACAGACTGCTTTGGAGATGGATGCGCTCCTGAAGTTTGGTCAGGGTTGGAGTTGGAGGTGGATGGAGCAACACTGTGAATGACAACATATGGTTCAAGAGACTTCTGTGTACATTAACAATACAATTAATGTAACAATACATTAACAATACACCCCACAAAAATGTCTTCAAAAACGGTTCAAGCTAGATTAAGTTATGTTAGACTTTTTAAGTTCAAAATATTCAAGAACAAAAAAAAATGTTTGGAAATTGGGCATTCAAAAAAGATCATTTCTTGCATGGAAGGCTAGGCTAGGTTAGGTTAGGTTAGGTTATGTTGAAGTTGAAATATTTTAAAAGCATGCATCTGCAGAGGAAAGGACACTAAATTTGTGCTTTTATGTGTTTTATTAATATTTTTTAATTTAAATTTCCAATGCAATGTTTATGAATGTCACTAAGCTGATGGCACCACTCATTTTCTGTGCAAATGCTTACTTTCCAGGTTGTGAGCAAAATAACATTAAAAAATGGGCTTTGAGTTAGGTAACATAGTAATTCAAAGAAATACACTAAAAATGCAACATAACCTAACCTAACCTAGCCTAACCTGACTTTGGAGAAAACAATTATAAACACAAAGTTGGAAAAATATCAAGCAATTTATTTTCTTTAAATTTTACAAATGAAAAACCTAACCCAACCTAATCTAACCTGAATTATTGTGCTTTAAGGTGGTAACAAGGCAAGTTCTTACACATTTGCCTCCATAAAGCAAACAAATAGGCTAGGTTTGGTTATGTTAGATTAGTTTAGGTGTTTTAGTTTAGATTAGTTTGTCAAAAATTGTTCCAAAATTTGAAAGAAATGGAGCTTTTTTCTTCAAAAGCAGCTCATGTTAGATAGGTTAAGTTGGGTTACGTTTTTATTTAAAAAAATATATTTCTTGAAATTTAAAAACTTGATGTGTTGGCTTTGATTTTCACCAAAGGGAGGTTAGGCTAGGTTAGGTTAGGCTATGTTGGATTTCTTTTTTTGATTAAAAAAAATATTTTACCCCATTTCACCTAATTCAAACCCTTTTTTGGTGTTATTTTGCTCACAACCTGAAATGTAGGCATTTGTATAGAAAATGAGTGGTGTCATCATCTGAGTCACATTCATAAACATTGCATTGATATGATACATTCCACGAATTCATAAAGCACCTTAAAACACAAATTTACCAAAATGAGCGGTCACATCATGTTCATCATATTCCAAAACATTGCATGAAAAAAAATTCAAGAAATCAAATTACCTTAAGCTGTAAATTTACCAAAAGGTGTGCCAACCACTGGACGGAAATGCAACACTAGGTGCCCCAATCTTGGGCAGAAAAAGCACTAAGAGCAGTGGAATGAAAATATTAATAAAATTAAACTAAAAACAGCTCTTCTTGAAGACAAACGTGGTAGTTATGTGGTATTAACATGGAAACCCTCAGCACAAATCAGAAAATGTCATGGACTGGACTCGTTCAAGCTTACCTGCCAACTTCTTCAACTACTGTTCCTTTGGGAATTAAATATCAGCAAGCTATTTATTCACTATTTAAAATCACACCAATCTGCAGATACATCAGAAGGTGCGAAGTACAAAAACGAATCGGTACGACTTCACATGAGATTGGTCTCCGGATTAAACACTGCGCGCAATTGCACCACAAGTGTCTCGCCTCCATCACATTTGTCGACCGCAACCGCAAATTTAGACTTTAGGCGCTGGGATTTCTGTAACTGGTATTTTTTATTTGGATGTTACGATTTTGGATGTTCTGAGGAACGCCCATCACGATTTATGACATTTCATGCGCGCTAGTGTCTATCAAGTAAAAAAAATATCCAGACACATTTGGTGATTGGCTTTGACCTTGTATAACTTACAAGCAGGGGTTGTCACTTCTGCAGCCGCCATAGGACCATATTTCTTGAGCTGTGACGTCACGAATGCGATTGCCAGGCTGCGCCGAATTTCTCCACCTAATTTGGAATATACCCGATTTCTGCTCGGGTGTGTCAGTAAATAAGCCTCGGTAGAGCGACGATAAACTATGTACCGCGTTGCCAAGGATTAAGGTTGCAGTTAACGTGTTCACTATGTGTGATGGCACGCAGTAATGTTCCTACCTAATTTAAAAATGCAAAATAGTGCGGTTGAAAACGGAAGGTTCTTGGAGAGATTCGAACCCGCCAACTCTGGACCTCGAGTTTGAGTTCATACCACTGCGCTACACGGCTGGGCGTAACTGTCCCGAAGTTTGGGATGCGGATTGGGCAGTGTGCAAGAAAACTTTGACTCTATATACTGCGATAGTTTTGATTGCTAGAGCAAAAGTGGTAGACAGCTGGGTGAAAGAAAGCGAAGCTATCCCTCTTTCGGTGCCAGAATCATGCGAAATGGCGCAATATAATCCGATATATGCTTTTTCAGAAATCGCAGCAGCTCCCTGTACAGTATAGGAATCGGGCTACATCGAACTGGTGACGTCACGATCAATTAGTCCGAAGCGGTCAAATCATCTAGGGACTGTACCTGGTTATATGGCCTTGCTTACAAGGTTCGTTTAGAAAGTCTTGTAAGCTACGGCTTAGTACCTACCAAGGCGATATATACCAGGTGGCGTCATCCCTACTGCGCAGCTTTTTACGCAGGTCCTTAAATGACGTCATCAGGGGTACACACTTAACATGGGCCAGCCGCCTACACGCTTCGAAGATACGCAACGTGTGTACACTACGGGGGAGAAAACGAGGGTTTAAGAAGTTTAGGTGCAAAACTTCGAGCGTCATAGTCCCGGAAGGGATTTACAATACCTTTCATGCGCATATTATACCCGAAAGAGCGTGCAAAGGGGAGTGGGACAAGTCAAATACGGCATATAATTAACATCTTACCGCGGCGGGATGCAGCAAGGACGTATCTGAAGCGTGGTCGTCGCCATGATGGAACCAGGTAGAGGGAGGGGGGGGGGGAGAGCCCCAATCTGTATCAAATTTAGCATTGTGCTTGTGGTGTTGCATGGCAAAAGTAATTAACCGAAACACCTTTTCATCCCCCTCTATATGCGGCAACGCCCACGATTTAGATGTCAAGGAAGGTGACAATTTTTTTTCTCATCGATAGTACCATAGGGAGCACGTGAGAGACAGACATTCCTATTATGGAGGCATCTGTAAGCCCCAGAGCCAGCTCAGCAACGGGGGTGGAACTTTCAGAAAATTATTTTGGGGACGCAATGCCTGGAGGTAACAAGAAGACCTTCAGTCGAGAGGCCCCACTAGCGCCACATGTTAAAATATGAAATTATTGGGGAAGGTGGGCTCACGTCAGTCTTAAAGGGGGCTGATGCCTCCCAAAGTAAGTAAAATTTCACTCTAGTTAGGAGGCTACATTCGACGGACGGACTGGAAACATTGGCTCCAAAAGCGGTCAGGCATGTATTGGTGGCATTCCCAAGCAATGCGTTCAGGACTAGATCTGGATCATTCCAAAACGCTCCTACGCGTCGGCGTAGTCGACCTAGTCGGCTTCTGTGCTGGTTCCGGCTCAGGGCATGAATGAAGGATCGCAATCAAAGTTCGTGGAGCAAAGGGACTTTGCATGTCGTACTTTCCAATCAATGCTCATAGGCCAAATGATAGATACAAGCAACAATGAAGTGGCATACGCCACACCTGCCACATAGCACTGCCAGAACCAAGAGCAGTGCCACGTGCAGCCAGAACGGGCAAGCATAGGGAGCGCCGCTAGTCTGCCCCTGGTCACAGCGGCAGCAGCAAAACACGCCAACAGGACAGCGGGACCGAGCGATACGAGAGCATTGTCAAGTGCCGCCAGGACTAGGCGGCGATCGGTACAGGGATCGCCGCCAACCCATCAATGGTCACAGTCGCAACAGCAAAACACGCTAACAATACGGCAGGATCGGGTGACACGAAAGCAGTGCCAAGTCACAGGGGCGCCGCCAGTCCGCTAACTGGCCGTCACGGCGGCAGCAGCAAACACGGAGAAAAAGAGCAGAACCGGGCGACACAAGATACACAGCAGGGACGGTGACAGATGACCGGCAGTGTGAGGGTGGATATCCTATCGCTGGCTGGTGACATGCTGGCGCACCTGCCTAGATGCCCGCCTCTCTGCGCTCTACCGAGCATAATTATACTGCAACCAGCCGATGCGCACATGCATCCCAACTCGAGTCAGCCTCCGTGGCACACAGACATCTAGCCTCGGCTGCCGGCTGCTGATGACGCCTACCAGGCGCCTCACAGTGCTGGCCTCGCCGGTGCAGGTTGGGCCCATGATGGAGCAGAAATAAGAATTAAACTGGTCTACCAGCACCGTCTACCAGGTCTGTGGCACGTAGAGCCGGCTGCAACCGATGGTGGCTAGCCAAGAGCTGGACACAGTTGTCAGGAGCGCCTCCGGTGCTTCAGACGTCGAACAGCCAAGCGCTGTATTGACACGCCTCATTTTGTAGGCGACGAAGCCGGCAACGACAGCAAGGCCGTCACGCTCCAGTCCCAATTTACTGATAGTGGTCGTGCTATATTCATGTGAATTGAAGTGGCATCAAACTAGTTGAACTGGTTCTTCATTTAGCTATACAAGGATAAGACTCTCCAAAATACAGCAAGCACAACAGACATACATGATTCAACACTTCATACCATACAGATCTGGTAGGCAGGTTAATTCATGGAATGGCTCCAGGTTTCGGAAGAGGCAGGTATTGCCATTGCAGCATCAGCTTCAGCTAGTTCAGATAGCCAGGATCATAATCATCAAAGATAAAGTGGTTGGACCAAATGAATGAGTTGGTTGGATGAACTCTATCAGCTCTTTTTCACTTTGTCAACTAAGTCTTGCATGTATTTCCATCTCTTGGAAACTTAAGAATGTTGATTGAAAAACTCTTTTCTTTCCAGATGTTTCTTCCAGATGTTTGAAAAATAAAACATAGGATACTGACACTGAATTTTACGCCACCTTCTCTATCTCAAGCAAAATATGTAGGATAAGCACAATATGTAGGATAGATTATTACAGTTTAAGGTAACCATTGAACACGTTTTACACACATTATACATCCATGAAGCATAGAAGGGAGTTTATGTTTGTCTAAATTTATGTCTGAAATTATGTTTAGTTAATTTCAGCTAGGTTAGGGTTTTGTGGGAAGTTAGAAAAAAATTGGGGGTGTGGGTGATTTTTCTTTTAGTTGAGTTTTCTTCAAAAACAGTTCAGGATAGGTTAGGTAAGGTTCGTTTTTATTAATTTGAACATTTTTTTTTAAATGCTCAAAAATTTTCCATTTCAACAAAAATAAATTGCTTTCTACCATAGATGGCTAAGCTATGTTAGTTTAGGTTATGATACATCATTTTTTCTTCATTTGGAACATTACCTTTTATGCTATATTACCCAACTCCAAGCCCATTTTTGCATGGTATGCTGCCTCCCAACTGAAAAGTATGCATTTGCAGAAGAAATAAGTGTTCACATCATGTTCAGCACATTCATAAGCATTGCACTAGAAAAAGACATTCCGTGAAATCAGAAATTACCTGAAACTGCAAATCTACAGGATAAGCGGCATCAACATATTATATACCTAATATGGAACACATCTCAATTTCTATCACTAATTAACGAAAGCAAAACCTACAGCTAACCGTGCAACTACACACAAGATACACCACAACACAGCACAATAAAACAAAGTTCAACTAAAACGCGGGGACAGCAAACACAAGTGAGGTGTGAAATGAAGCATAGAACTTACAAGAGAGCTATGTAAACAACTGCGCCATTTATGACTCAACCGCGTCATCTAAGAATTTGAGAAAAAGTGTGCCCCTAAAACGCTGCGTTTCGTGATGGCGGTCGTCTAATTCGCAGCCTAACTGAAACTTATAAAATAACAGCTGAACAAGATTCTAAGAGCACAGACACGATATTAGAAGATTTAGAAAGTGAGTTGAATTGAAAATATTTTGATTTTAATATACACCAAACCATTAAAAATGCCCTAAAGGTGTACCCCAGATGACGTCATTTGTACCATTCAAGGCGACACGCAGGAAGGCATGGGGATGACAAGGGCCTGGTACCTACCTATCTTTCTTCAAGAAGGGCAATTATAATACAGTGTGCATGCAGCTTCTTGCTGACCTTTATCTTTCATGGTATCATAAGCTGGCAGATATTTGGCTCACATGTGGCTCTTGGTGCAGGTCGAGACTGGGGTGTTGCGTATCAAAATATTGAACATATGCACGTTGTCATTGGGATATAGGTGGGTACCTAGGTAAATATCAAGCTTAGAGTACGATGGAATGACTGCTGAATATAAATATAGTTTGTATATCCACAATCTCAATGAAAACTGATTGTTGTGTCAATGAAAACTGGATTGTGTGCAAGTTTGACAATTACTGGAAATTGAGTGGAATAAATCCAGTTCAAGCTCCATATGCATGTGCTTTTGCCATTGGTCATGTGTGCAAGCATCATTATGACAATACAATTGTTGTCTAGTAGCTTTGCAGATTTTTCAAACAATCTGGTTTAAAATGATCCAGCAGCAACTAATCTCGACATTTTATGATGTGAGTCGTGCTTGCGAAGTGGAAGGAAATCCAACTACTTTGTTTTTTCCACAAAATGTTCGATTTTGCAGCAAAAGGTGGAGAGTGAATCCACTATCCAATCCAAATATGTTTAATTTCAGTACAAAATGTGCTGGTTGGCATCAACTAAGTTTTGTAAGTAGCATGGTGTTTTTTCTCATCTTTTTCCTTTAACTTCCTTCTCAGCATAAAAATAGCATAGGTTATTGGGGGGGGCAAATCAACATTGAGGGAGGCCAAGATCACCATTGGTGGGACCATGGCCCCACAAAAGGATACAAATCGACGCCCCTGCTGCCAGCGCTAGCATGGTAATCATTGGCGCGTTTACCGGCCGGCCAGTTCGCACGATATTGGTCCCGCGTTGAACCCTGGCGGGAGAGGTGGCCGCTTTTTTTACCGGTTCTATTTTTAACGTTCAGAGCGAAGTCGCTTTATACTTTGCCCGTGCACTTCATCTCAACGGCTATATGCAGTGATTGAAGGGAAAGTTAGGTAATTGCTCACACTTGTGTACCGACTTGACAGGCGGTCATGTGTTGGGACATTTAATTCCAAAATGGCGCCTCGGGATATGTTCGGACAATGGCAGGTGAGCTCAGTCTGGGTTGGTATTTCACCCGTGTGCGTAGCACTGCAAACGCTTTTACAGTGCCAGGTCGCCGTCATCTCCAGCAGCAATTGTACTTCAGGAAGATGGGTCTCTGCAGGTACCGAGAACTTCAACCTCGGTGGGGCCCGCATAGCTTTTATGGAGCCCCGAACCTTACCCCTACCGGGACAGTATTGCGCGGCTCACCTGATTGGTGTCTAACCGAATTACATCGGAAGGCCACCCTGTATCACACTTGCTCGGTCAAGACTGTAGTCCTTGGTTGCTTGGTTCGTTATTGAGTCTTGGGGCGCACAGGGCAAGTTTGATCATCTGGTGCCATACAGTTCAGTCCATTGACCTTATCACCAGCCTACCCCATGATCTCGCCCGATTTCACCACAGTAGTCGAATGGATTCAGGCAGCTGATGTGAATCCCCTGCCGCTAAACCAGATAATTATGTTCCTATTTACTGATACTGGCCATGCAGCCTACAGGCGAGGCTAGCATATGCTGCAAACCTGTGGTTCCCAGCACAATCAGTTACCCGTCAGAGCTAAAGTGCCAGGTGTCCGAACCTGCGCCCAACTTTGTGCCTCTGCTGAAGTGTAGCGGTGAGAATGGGCCGGACCCGGGCGGCAGTGAGTATATCCCAGGCAGCGCGGAGTCTAGAACCCGCCATCTACTGGCGTGCAGGTAGCTCCGGTCGATGTGGTAGCTGGAGCGGCAAGCGCACAGTCGATGGGGTAGCTGGAGCGGCTAGCGCACAGTCGATGGGGTAGCTGGAGCGGCCAGCGCACAGTCGATGGGGTAGCTGGAGCGGCTAGCGCACAGTCGATGGGGTAGCTGGAGCGGCTGGCGCACAGTCGATGGGGTAGCTGGAGGGTAGCTGGAGCGGCCAGCGCACAGTCGATGGGGTAGCTGGAGCGGCTAGCGCACAGTCGATGGGGTAGCTGGAGCGGCTAGCGCACAGTCGATGGGGTGGAGCGGCTAGCGCACAGTCGATGGGGTAGCTGGAGCGGCTAGCGCACAGTCGATGGGGTAGCTGGAGCGGCTAGCGCACAGTCGATGGGGTAGCTGGAGCGGCTGGCGCACAGTCGATGGGGTAGCTGGAGCGGCTAGCGCACAGTCGATGGGGTAGCTGGAGCGGCGCAGTATGTGGTGCTGGAGCGGCTAGCGCACAGTCGATGGGGTAGCTGGAGCGGCTGGCGCACAGTCGATGGGGTAGCTGGAGCGGCCAGCGCAATGCAGTGACGAAAGAGCACGGCCAGGCGACGTCGAGCGGCAATGAACGGAGCGGCAGTGTCCGACAGTCTGGTGGTGAGCCTGGAAGACTGAGACACCCGCCGGCCGGTGTACGTGTGGTGAGGCCGGCAGCGACCACCCTACGCCCGGATCGAATAATTATGAGTGCAGTTTTCATCTCACCTTCGACGTCAACTGTCAGGCGAGCATAGTAGCAACGGACCTGCCCGAAGTCCTGCGCTGATTTACATTCTATTGGTTGCATGCATGGTTTTGTCAGTACCATTTGGGCATCTCCATGCTACATTTGTGTGCACAGAAGCCGCGAGTGGAGATCGCTCGCGAGTGGAGGCGCAGGTCACACCAACCCTCCCATGGACTGCTCTTAGCCTTGGCATATTTAAATTGAAAAACATAATCATGATTATCTTGCTACTCAAATCTTCCGAAATCTTCTTTGCCTGAGACTATCACGATGGAAGGAACGTATGAATATGAGCAAGTGCAATACGTGACTCCGCATACGAAACTGATGCCTTCCAGCCATGCCAATCGGGTATGGCCGTGATTGCGGATAGCAGCCAATGAACTAACAGAGCCGACTAACTGCGAAGTACTGCCACTTACCACGGAATGCCGTTCCTCATGTGGCGGTGTTGGCCAACGGGCGCGTCACGGGAGCCGGGGTCTATTTGGGACACATTTAGTAGCAACACCATAACGACCTTTTAGGACACATTTAATAGCAGGACCAGTACGACCCACCCTCCACCAAAGCATGTGAAGTGGCACGCTCGCCCGTGACTACCGTGCCTATGTGCGGTGCGTCTCCGACCCCGAGCAGACAGGGGAGCACATCACTTTCGGGCCGGGCACGTTTTTCAGTGGGAGCCTGGCGCACTGCGGCGCCTTTAGCTGCTATGAGCCAGCCGACGACCATTAACTAATAATTAAACAATACTTTCACCATGTCTACTTGCTGTTATTGTTTGTGTTCCGCCGTTGAACAATTTAACATCAACATATAACTTCAGTTACCCCTGCTGCACAGTAGCGGCTCACAATGAAGTCTTCAGGCCGATCGGCGCGGGGCCCTTGGCTCTACATGTGCGGTCGTTCCTAGACCATCCTACTCCGACCTTCTGTACCTGTCGAGGGGCTCTGCAACCGTCGGGGACTTTGTAACAAAATTAAACTAGCAAAACTTGAACTAGCAAAATACCTTCAGTAGCTGTCGGAGGACTGGCCGTAACTGCAAAATGGCGTCGAAGAGCCCCTTGTAACAATGAAGGAACTCTCCACCACTGTAAAATGATCCCTGCCACTTAAACGACCTCCGCACGTGCTGGAGGAGCCCTATGTAGCTACCAGGGCCCTTTGTCCATAGGCTATGACGTAATGCCACGGGACATGTCTTCATGTGCCCCCTCCCCTCCCTTGTGCACCTCTGCCAGTAGAACCATAATGTTGAACCCAGCAGTAAATCACGAAATGCGACGTGCGAACCAACAAGTCCGGTAGCTGTGCATTTTTTTTTATTCGTAGAAACATTCCATGTACTACAGTCGCGCATTGAAAAACGCACCAGTCACTCTCAGTTCCCGATAAAGCGGACGTTGCGCGTGTCGGCCGAGCTGGCGGCAGACGGCGTCGGCACGTGTCGCACGTGCTGCTCAGGCACGTGTCCAACAGGTGACACGGCCGCCCAGGCGCGGTCGCCGTCGCTCTCGGGCGGGTCGACGTCATCGCCGACGGTGGCGGCCAGCTCGGGGGTCTCTTAATCTGCCCCTGGACCCTGACAGACCCACATCGGCCCAGGGGCCCTTTACACTGGCCCCTGGCCCGTCATCAAGGTGACCAGGTGACAAGGTGGTCAGCTGGTCACCGTCCAGCAGCGGAATAACCGCTGCTGGACGCCATGCACGTATTCGTGAACGCCATTCATGGCGTCAGTCATTATATGAACGCCATTCAGTGGCGGATCCGAGACTTGGTCCGGGGGAGGGGGAGAAAATCAGAATATTGGTGCCCCCTGGTCTTTAGTGCCCCTATCATGACTTTGTATTAACTGGAAGGGATTGCGCTCCGAAAATGTCTGGGTTAAATTGAAGGCGAAGGGCGATTTTTTTCAAATTCAAACTCCATAATGCGAACATCACTCGATGGCCACTTCCTATTTTTGAACGCGAACGAAAATGGTTGTTCAGGACCTGGAGGGGTCAGTGAGAAATAATGGGCTCCTTCCAACCTGATGGGCCCCTTCCCCACTTGGGAGCTGGTGGTTCTAGTGAGCTGGAGGGCTCCTGAGAGCTTGATGGGCCAGGGGCCAGTGTAAAGGGGCCCTGGGCCGATGTGGGTCTGTCAGGGTCCAGGGGCAGATTAAGAGACCCCCGAGCTGATGTTGACGGTTCCGGGTCGATGAAGAGGGCACCGGAGTTGATGGAGATTGCCCACGGGCAGAAGCTAAGGGTCTCTGGTCGGACGGAGGTGTCCCACGTCGGTAGAATGGCCCCGGGCTGATAGAGGGCCTCGGCCAGTAAAACAGTCCCCGACCCAAAGGGGACAGGTTCTAAGGGGACGGAAGGACCACATGAACCCGGAGCTCTAGCCACCGGAAACGGTCCTGGACCATCGGAGAGGGCCCCGAGGCGACATGAAAGGCGCCTCGGACGACGGATCGACTCGGAGCCCTTCCCGTCGGCCTGGAGACCTCCACCTTTGCCCGGGCCTGGGCCCTCGGCATCTGCCAGTGGGAACTCTCCGTCGACTCGGGGGTCCTCTTCATCGGCCCGGAACCATCTCCATCAGCCCGGGTCCCCTTTGTCGGCCCAGGGGTCCTTCAAGTTGACTCAGAGGCGGCTCACGGTGGCCCAGGAGCGGTTCACGTCGGCCCAGGGCCCCTCACGTCGGCTCAGGGGTCCTTCAACTATCAACACAGAGGCCCCCTCCAGTCGCCCGAATTCCCTCTGAAACGACAAACTTATTGTCTCTCCTACGCTAAAGCACAACGTTACTGGCCCCCTTTGGCCCAATGGGGGTTGGTTGGTTATTGGTTTTACGACACGTCGACCGTTGAGTCTTGTAGCGTCGCCAATCTCTCACGCCGATTGGTCGCGGGCAAAGAGTAACGACAGGTGAGACTCGAACCCACAACCTTTCGATTGTGAGACGAGCATCTTACCCCTAGACCACTCGTCCCCGGCCCAATGGGGACATGACCCATTATCCCACTGGTTACCCCATTGACGTCATTTAACAAAATATCCCCTCCCTTAAGTGCACTTCCACACACCCGTATTAAAAAGCAATATCTGTATTCAAATTATCATAGTGAACTTCCACTTGAAATGGGAACGCCACCGACCGCCAGCGTTAGCCAGCATCATAATCTCAGTTGACCTGTCCTCCGTGTCGGCGGACGACCTCCGACGTCACTGAGTCGTCAGGAACTCGGCTATCAGCCGGTTAAGCTCGTCAGTTGACCTGCCCTCTGTGTCGGCGGACGGCCTCTGACGTCACTGAGTCGTCAGGAACTCGGCTACCAGGCGGTTAAACTCGTCAGCGTAGCGCAGGTGTATGTTGTGCTTCCCTTCTGGGAACACGTGCATTCTGCAAAAGGAGGGTGGCACGTGAGTTGAAGCGGTAAACCACTCAGGAGCACGTGACTGTCTGGAGGTCAGACGGGCCACTAAATAGCACCATGAGATGCCGGCATCACGGTTGAAATACAAACTAACCGCCATATTGTTGGTGCCTTGTCACAGCCCATGACCAATACACATATTTACATCATGCTTTTGATAAAGCATGTCACAAGATTCGGATACATTTCGCTTAAAAATCGGCCAGTGAAACGTTCCGATATATTTTCTATTGGAGCATCCGACAACTGTCGGAGCATTCTTTAGCCTGCTTGTCACAAATCATTACTCACTTAGCAGCCGAAAATACACTAGACCATGGTTTCTCAACGTGGGCCATGATAAATCTTCCGGGGCCACAGGACAAAATTAGAAAAATGGGGGGCCACGGGGGGCCACGGAACATCTCACAATAAGTAACTATTGTAATGTTGTTAAGTTTACTTTGCTGATATAAACATAATAATTTCATGTTAGTGCATTCATAGCATTCATGAGGATAAAATGACTTGTTTTAGGTGTGCATTTTATTTACCATAACCCATATAATACAAGATAATTATGTGATGAGTGAAGTGGCGAAATGGGATGGAAGTCGAAACTTTCAATCAAAACATCGATTACGATCAGCTGGGCGAAGCTGTTCCCCATCAGAATGTTTCCCATCACTATACACATACGTTACGATAGATGTTTATTAATTTTCTTCATTTTCCCCCTAAAAATGTCTTATGAGTATTGTTTAATACAACGAAGAATGGCTCTTAGATGCTCCTGAGTTTTATTCATTATAACGCTATTTATTGTTTTTCACATTAGGGTTTTACTTTTATATTAGGCTATTTTATTTGTAATTTTATATTTACCATTCAAGTTATATATATCAAGAAAATTTCATAAAATTCAACAATAATAAAATATTACATGACTAAATTACTCTAACATAAAAAGGGCTACAAACACCAATAGCCTAATCCCCAATATTTGATTTCACTCGTAATATACAAATATTTGGCTACTTAAATTCTTGATTCCTGATCATGCTGAATTATGATTGTTTTTTCATTCCAGATAAGCATGGCCAGCGCAGCTAAGAAAAATGCACGCAATATTCTGTTGAATATCTTGCTTGTGGGTTCATTCAGTCCCCACAAAATAACACAATGCCATTAAGCCTGCTTTGTATGACTTCACTTTTAAATAAAAGTATGCGTCCCTGCAAACTAAAAAAAAATATGGAGACTGCACACAGAGACAACAAAGACAAGCCACTTTATTTAATACAACGAAGAATGGCTCTTAGATGCTCCTGGGTTTTAGACATTGCGTGTAAAGAAAGCATACGACCTTCAATATACCAGGAGGTGCTGAGTTGACATCAAAAGTAACGTTAAGGATTATACTTTATTACTCAAAATAAAAATAAATTATACCACTTTATTTCTTCAGGAAGTTACGTGATGACTTCCAAAAAAAGGATGACTGAATCAGATGTTCACCAAAAAAACGGTAAAATAGACAGAGGTATATTGGCTTCCTACAAGATAGCGAATTTGATCGCAAAAGCTAGCAAGCCGCATACTATCCACAAATATATAATCATGCCTGCAGTGTCCGTTGTGCTCTCAACAGTCATGAATCAGAGTGCACAAGAAGTAATTGGTGTTATTCCTCTGAGCAACTCATCAGTATCACGGCGCATTGACGAAATGGCGGCGGATGTCGAAAGACAATTAGTCTCGAAACTGCAGGTGGACGAGTTCTCACTACAGATCGACGAATCAACTTTACCCGATAATTCGGCTCTTCTGATGGCGTTTGTGAGGTTTCTTGATATTGATGATATATGTCAAGAAATGCTTTTCGCCTTGGAACTAACGACTGACACTAAAGGTGAATCCATCTTCAAAAAAAGTCGAGGCCTATTTTGAGAAAGTATCAGGGGTTCAATGTACACTTGAAAAAAGCTGTGCCTAATGTGGTCTGCATTCACTGCGTTGTTCACCGACAGCACCTGGTTTCCAAAAAACTGGGATGACGTCTGCACGAGGTGCTAGGGCGCGTTATCACGGCTGTCAACTTCCACAAAAGAGTGCACTGAATGATCGCTTCTTCCAGCGCTTGTGCGAAGAGAATGATGAATAATTTGAACGACTGGTATTGCACACCGAAGTCAGGTGGTTGTCGAAGGGCAACTGCGTACGTCGTTTTGTTGCACTTTGGGACAGTGTTATCTCGTTCTTGAGTGGAACAGAACTTGGCCAGAAACTTACTGATGCAAAGTGCTACATCTTCTACCTGTCGGATATTTTTGACAAGCTGAATGTCCTGAACAAAGAGCTCCAAGGGAAATACTCCAACCTGTTGTCCTGCAAGGAGGCGATCGCTGCATTCAACGGGAAACTCAAGCTGTTCTGGTTGAACCTAGAGAGATTAGTTTACTCAGTTTCCCTCCTTGGGAGCTACATCCAGCGAGCTAATTGATGATGACTTAGTCGTGTATGTTGACCATCTGAAGCAGCTGCATGATATGCAAGCTCGCTTCTCTGACCTCCAAATGACGGTGCCACACTGGTTTGTGGATCCGTTCGTTGCCGATGCATCTAACGTTGACATCACCAAACAAGAAAACTTCATAGAACTGCAAAACGACACAACAGCTCAAGCGAGATTCAAACACAGAGGACGCCAGAAGCTGTGGGTGAGTGAAGAAATGCCTAAGAAGTACCCACTACTCTGGAAAGAAGTGAAGTTGTTCTTACTTGTTTTCCAACATCACACTTGGTGGAGTCAGGCTTCAGTAAGGTTATTTCTCTACTTTCGAGGACTTGAAATCGCCTCGACATCGAGAAAAGAGGCGATCTACGTCTCGCTCTGACGACGCTGGAGCCAGACATATAAAATTTTGCAGCCCTACACCAGTCGCAGGGATTCCATTGAAAAGCGTTTGGAGGCAGATACTGATTGTACATGGATTCCTTATTGTTTTATAATGATTTTTGAGTTTTTAGAATACAATTTTCACCCAAATCCATTCATTCATTCATTCATTCATTCACCCGTCCATTGATTTACAATTGGAGTATGAATTTGACGTCCATAGTTCTATCCAAACTACAATCATTACTATATCTACTTGCCAAGATGCAGTAACTCAGGGGGTCCACGAGAACTCAAATTGCCTTGGAGGTGGCCACTGCCGAGAAAAAAGGTTGAAACCCTGCACTAGACCATAGAAGAAACTTTCAGATATTCAACACGCTAAAAAAAATAGGCGCGCCAAGCGTTCTCGGTTCCATGCCACTTTGGGGGGGGGGGTGTCGGGCCGCCATTCAGAAAATCCTGATTGCGGTACTGCTGGTTAGTGTTCACCAACCCTACCCGCTCTACTCTTGAAATCAAATAATCCTTGATTTTCCCTCCGCCCATGGCGCCTCCGTCGCCGCATTCCGGACCTCCTCCAATTCTACACGATGAAGTGAGTACAGTGGTGGCAATAATGACATCACTCTCCGCCTCCCGTGCTGCCGTTGACGTCGATTTCGATCCTGGGGACTTGGATTCAGATTTGCCGTTCAGTTCGGGTAAGCCCAAATCGTCTTCCATATTTCGAATAGACGAAGCGCCAATTGCTTCGTATATTTCACGTTGCTAATTCGCTGAGAAATGCGTCGCGGGCAGTCATTCCTAGTCCCAACGATCATTCGCTCAGTCACTCTTCGGTGCAGCGTCGATCCCAACAATTGGCGCCGTGGATGGTCAGAGTAATCTACACTTCACAGAAGCCTCAGTCACTTCGCCAACCAACCACAGCTTAGTGCTACCTTCTATCGACAGAACAGAGAGCAGCAGCAGAGCAGCAGCAATAACGGCCACGATAGCCACCCTGTCACGAGAGCAGCAGCAATAACGGCCATGACCGTGACCCTGTCGCGAGAGCAGCAGCAATAACGGCCACGACGGCGACCCTGTCGCGAGAGCAGCAGCAATAACAGCCACGACAGCGACCCTGTCGCCAGAGCAGCAGCAATAACGGCCACGACAGTGACCCTGTCGCGAGAGCAGCAGCAATAACGGCCACGACAGTGACCCTTTCGCGAGAGCAGCAGCAATAACGGCCACGACAGTGACCCTGTCGCGAGAGCAGAAGCAATAACGGCCACGACAGCGACCCTGTCGCGAGAGCAGCAGCAATAACAGCCACGACAGCGACCCTGTCGCGAGAGCAGCAGCAATAACGGCCACGACAACCCTTTCGCGAGAGCAGCACAGACTCTGAGGCATGCTTTTGCCTTGTCCTGTCTTCGCCTGGAACCGAAGTCAGCGTAGTGATATATTCCAGTGACGTATTTCTATGTAGTAAACGTCTTTTATTTGTCCAGGCACGGCATTGCACACGTGCCGGTAGGACATTTAGTTAGTCCAACTGTCGGAGAGACAATGGAGGGAGGGGGATGTTTTTATTGGACAGTGGGACAGTGGGAAGGACAAACGGTCGTCCGTGTTTGGACGATGAGGTGTCTGGTGTACATGTGTCGGGGACGGTGCACAGTAAGGACGAACGGTCGCCTGTGTTCAGGCGTTGGGGTGGAGTGAACGGTCTTTGTGGGGTGTATGGCGGGTCAACTGAAGGCGGAACATTGGAACACGGTGGGACAAGGCCGCGCTGGTGTGGCACTAGCAGTAGTTGACAAATTAAAATGAAGGTGGGGTAATTGTTACAGATCTCCCCCACCGATCAACAGCAAAAACGTGCATTGGGTACCATGTGTGACTGGTGCCTAAGCGAAAGGTGAATGCATAAAGGTTAAAAGCACAGCAACGGGCAGATCGAGAACAACACACACGAATCATCGGAAACCAACGGAGAACGCACAACGGGACATAAATAGAAGGGAAACATACACTGATATCCCGTGAACTGATGGGAAGTTCGTCAAGAGAGCATTACGCCTAGGGAAGAATGGACATCGAGTATGAGGAAAACAGAATGACAACGTTAAACCTAGGGGAATACGTACAGCCAACACAGGGGACAGAAAATGACAGCGTTAAACCTGGGGGAATATGCACAGCAGCCGTATGGAATACATAATTATATCATACACCTAGGGGAATATGTACAGCCACCGTTGGAGACACAGCACGACAAGGTTGTAACTAGAAAAATATGCACAACGGCCGTAGGAGACAGAGCATGACAACCTTATACCTATAGAAATATGCACGGCGACCGTAGAAAACACAGCGTAACCTTAAGCCGAGGGGAATACCCACAGCAGCCGTAGGAAACACAGAATAACAACCTAAAACCGGTGGGCAAATGTACAGTGAGCACCGTAAACGTACGCGCCACCCTGGGTTCGGTTTAACGATGCTGGGGATTGATATCGAGACGACGATGAGCAGACCTCATACCGATTGATGGCCTCCAAGGGAGGTACTTTACGACCCATTTGACTGATGGGCCATCCAACGCCTCCAGTAGAGAGCAGGGAATGACCTGGTAGGACGTCTAATAGCAGCGTCGTTTTTGCTGGAGACGTTCAGTCGGTGTTTCGCGACGGCTCAGTCTTGATGTGCGCATGTACAAATGTACGTAAACACAAAAGTACTTGAGCGCAAATGTACGCATGAGCCAATATACGCTAGTGCACATGTACGTACAAAGAAAGGTACGTACGAACAAATGTGCGTGAATGCAAATGTACGCAAGCTAAAATACGCACGCATAGGAAATGTACATAAATGGCAAGGTACGTAAGCACAAATATACATTAACGCAACAGTACGTCAGACCAAATGTATGTAAATGCAAACGTACGCAACCCAAATGCAAGTGTATGTATGATATGTACGTTAGAAAATATACGTACCCAAATGTACGAGTTTCAATAGTTCGTGTTTCAAATGTACGTGTTTTGAACATACGCGTTTCGAATGTACGCGTTTCAAATGTATGTAAGCAAATGTACGTACGCATAAAAGTAAGTGTGGAAAATATATGTAAACACAGGTGTGCCTGAGCACAGAAGTACATATGACAAATGTACTCATGGTAGATGCACGTAAGAGGAAATGTACGTATGGCATATGTACTTAACCAAATGTGCTTAAACGCAAAGGCACTTATGCCCAAATGCACGTACATTGGCTCATACGTACATTTGCTTTTGCATTATTTTAGGTTTACGTACTGTTGCGCTTACGCACATTTGCGTTTACGTACATTTGCTCACGTACATTTGTACTTACGTAAATTTGCCATACGTACATTTGCACTTACGCACATTTGACACACGTACATCTGCGTTTACGTATAATTGCCATACGTACATCTGCGCTTACGTACATTTGCTTACGTACATTTGCGCATGCGTAAATTTGCGCATACGCACTTTTGCGCTGAGGTACATTTGCGCCTACGTACATTTGCGAATGCGTACTTTTGCGCTTACATACATTTGAGCATACGTACATTTTCCATACGTACATCTGCGCTTACGTACAATGGACAAGTGTCATGTCCGGACCGACCGTATTTTTTTTCAAGTCTGACTAGTGATTTATAATTTTAAAGACGATGGTTGCATTCATTTTTTAATCCCGAAATTACTTACGCGCCTCAGAATGCCTCGCTTTGTGATTGGTCAAACTATCTGTGACGTCACATATGTAGAGTTCAGCGATGCTTGACTGCCGCCCATTATATTTTCCATTTGGGACGCTGCCAGTTCGTAATAATCGCGACAGTTTTAGCTTGGATCACATCCGATCGTCAGGGACAAATGGATCGTAGAAAACGGCGCTATTATTCTTGTTTGTGCCGAGGTATACAAATGCAACTGCAAGTAAGCCAGAAGCAATGTTCATCGGCCTCCCGACGGCCGACAAGATGAGGACGTTGTCGAGCGATTCTGCACGCCGAGACAGTCCGCTGATCTCTGCTAGTGGCCCCGCTTGCTGCAACGAACATTTATATGCATATGTACCACTGGTGGACAGGAGTACGAGTATTTTGATAGGCGTGGGCACGCCTAAGGATGAGGGGGAGGCTGGAACCAGAGTACTTTCCTCAGGAGTTTACACATTGATGTTTTTTTCACATCAAAGTTTAGCTTGAAAAGTGTGATTTTATCTTCCATTTTTGTGAAAACTCCAACAAAATAGAATTATGCTTTTTACAAAGATGTGAACTTGTTAGTATACATCTTGTTCGAAACATGGATGTTCATAACCCTTTCATATTAGCATTAAGTGAAGATAATTGACATTTTCTAGCTGATTGCAGCATGTTGAAGATGGCAAGGCATCTGGCACATTTGAGCTTTAAGGTAATTTTTGAATTCTTGGACTTTCTTTTTCCAGCTCAATGTTCATCAATGTGGTCACATGGGGGCATCACATAGGGATCATCAATTCAGGTTAGACAAGTTGCGGTGTAGGACAGTTAAGCGACAACAGATCTTCAGTCAAAGGGTTGTTGATCGGTGGAATGGGCTGCCTGCTGATGTTGTGGGGAGTTCCTCATTGAATGTATTTAAAAGTAGGGTGGACACATTTTTTTAGACAGCAAAATCTGGTTTTTGAGTTCTAATTTGTGATGGATGGGGTGAGATTTATACCAAGTAAGCGTGCACGGCACAGACCACTTTAAACAGGCATGGATGCAGTTTGAAAATTATTGGTAAGGCATTCAATCCACATGTGTTAAGAGAGATCAGGGGAATAGGGCTGGACAGCTAGGGTAGATAGGCATTGATAGGTGTGCGGGATATTGGCGGATGGTTTCTCCAGGATGTGGTGATGGTTGGGGTGGGTCTTTTTACCCGGCTTATGGTATCTGCCACTCATAGACTTAACTGGATGGGTCCTTGGGTCTCTTATTAAGTCTAAACGCTTTATAACTTTATATAGGGTGTGCCTAGCAGTGGATTCAGCACCTTCTTTCGGGATGTGATACTGATGAGATTGGCTATGGCAGCACAATGGGTATGATTGGAGGAGTTTGCAATTGTTGAGTGTGTTATGCAATATCAGGGGAATGGTGCTAGATAGGCTGGGATATATAGCTCCCTATGGAACTTGAGATAAGGGATTTATTGGGGTGAGAGTATGTACATTTCTAGTATCTTTTTTAGATAGGCTTAACCCAGATGGGCCCCTGTGGCTCCTATTAAGCCTTAACACTTTACGACTTTATGACTTTACCACCATAATAGATTACCTACCCTTCCAAGCTTCATATTTACGTTAAAATTGGTAACATTTCAGTATCATAAGCCCTCACCTTAGTATTCATGGCACGAGTCGGTTGAAAAACATCGCATGGAACAATCCAACGTATGGTTCCCTGTGCGTTTCAGGCTTGGCCGCTTCGAGACCCCACATATGTGACGTCATTGCTACGAGAAGGTTTTTAAATCGATGGCAACCCCTAAGTAAAATTATGAAGCTATGCTGTAAATGCTTCTCCTGTGATAAAAATATTTCAGTTTTGTCTCTAAAGTATTATTACCGTTTCTTTTTGCAACCAAAAACCCATTACGTGAAACTTGTCCATTGCCACACGTACATCTGCGCTTACGTGCATTTGCGTGTGTACATCTGCAATACGTACATTTGCTTTACGTATATTTGTCCGGTTACCAATGGTACGCGTTGTGAACATTTCCGAACAGCATGGACACATAGTTATCTGTGCACGCAGGTGAAGGAACCTCACCTGTGTACTGCTTGCGAAGTTTGGGCGCAATGCACGGAAAATGCATCTTGCTAATGGAACACGGCCGTGCATGACAAAAATGGGAGCAGTTCGGTCATTCCTGGCTACTCGTACATGTGACTAAACATGGGCCCAAAATATACTTCACTATGACTGTTTTCGCTTACTTTGTGTGCTCACATCTCACTTAAAATTGAGTACAAGCGTTTCACCTTGCCATTTGATTGAAAGTGGGCAGGTGAGGTTGTGAGTATTGGCAGTCCTAGCTTCTTTATGACAATATTCGGAAGGGCATCACAATATTCGGTGCATTGGCTGCTGATAACTACTCGTGGACAACGACGATGTGGGATGAATTCTTTCAAAATGACTTTTGCGATTGTTTCTGCTGACTTGTCTGACATGGCATATGTCTCGACCCATCCACTCCAGTGATCGACAATGGTGCAGAGGTACATACTATCCTGGTCGGACAAAGGAAGGGTCCACAAGTTGCAATCGCAACGTGGCTATTTCCAGCGGGAGCTTGGCATAGGCATTATATATGTCCCGATGTGGACGTCTGTCTTTCCTGAAATTTAACTACATGCCTCAAACGTGAGAATATATTGCTTGACTTGTTATAGTGGTCGTTCGTCCGATTGAACGGGGATCTAGCGCGGTGGATGGAAAGTGGAGCAACACTTCCTTCTTCCGCCTGACGTGTCGACATCGATGCAGCGGTCCACTAATCACGCAGTCGGTTGGACGAAGTTCGCTCGGCTTCGAGGGTGGTAGCGGCGTATTGTCAGGCAATGTCGGTGGACGAAAGCACACACGAGGTGTCTTTCGTCTGTAGAGGTGGCGGACCGTCTGTAGAGGTGGCGGTCTTGGCGGGCTGGGGTTCGGGCCAGGCAGCGGTGGTGATGTGCTGAGTTTGTGGTGAGACAGCCGATCCCAGCGTTAGTATACACTGACCGAAGGATTTTGGTAGTCGGTCTCTTCAGTCTGCGTGGACAGTGCGGTAAGTCCGTAGGTCGAGTACGAGCTTGTGGGGTCCGCAACAGCGAATGACGCAGGTCAGACAGGCTGCAGTGATGGATGCGGTGAGAAAAGCTACAAGGTCACATCTAAATCCGTGCCGATAGCCAGAGCTGGTAGAAGTGTGGCCAAGGGCCGTTGTGGCACGAACCCTTCGAGACGTTCAGCACAGTATGTGATGTGGTAGGGGAAGAGGCTGACGCTCGCTTCCTCAAACTTGGCGCGAAACTGCAGCACGCGGGTTAGCCGAGTCCAGCATGCACAGTTGCTGCGCGTGATGTAATCAATGTCGACGGTACTCATCCATTTGCCTTCGGTTTGCATCGGATGGATGGGAACCCGTATTGACTGAACGTAGGTTGATTTGTGTTGATGTTGGAGATTTGTTGACGGACGTCACTGGTGCTTCTGCTGCTGCATGATTCGGGTCTTCACGGCATCAATGAAGCTCATGCGGTGGTGATAATGACGCACGTCGCCTTGCGCCTGCTATGCTGGCTGCTCTCGAGGTGTCTCCTACGGACTCGGATTCAGGTTTGCCGTTCAGTTCGGGTCAGCCGCAATTGTCTTCGATATTTCGAATAGACGACGTATCAATTGCCAGGTCTATTTCTCGTTGCCAGTTCACTGAGAAATGCGCCGTGGATCTCGACAATCAATTCTTCAGTCGGACACTTCGGTGTGCCGTGAATACCCAACAGTGAACACTTCAATCTGATACTCTAAAGTCGGCCATCTCAGGGCAAGGTGGATCGTCAGTAATCTATACTTCACAGACGTCGTCGCAAACAACGCAGTTACCAGACACAGACGAAAGTTCTAAGACCAGCTTGTATTGTATTGTAGTTTAGGGGCCCATCGACTGCATAGGTCATATAGCTCCAAGACCAGCTTCTTGTTCACAATTACAACAGTGTCTTCGACATACCGCTTCCAGCTCTTTCCACAAGTTAGAAAAGGAACGTTCCTCCAACGCCTCCATCACAAGCTTGACCACAATCACCTTCACAAGGCTTATACGAAAGCTTTAATACAAACAATATGGACAGGATGCTTGGACAGTTCATTTTGAAGTAACACATGCTCCAGTTGGACAAGCAATATTTATATCATGCTGATTCGTTGCTAACAAATAAGGTTACCTCGAAATGGCCACCAGGGAAAAGGAATTAGAATAATTATGGTTGAAGACAGTGACAATGGTTCATGACAGTGAAGCATACACCTTCGTGTCGAACCCGTAACGGTAGTTCGCAAACGTAGCCAACACGTCACCATGGGAGCGGTCTGTACAGTGCGGAGTCTTAGCCTCTCTGCACTGATAGTGGAGGGAGGGAGGACTGTGCCCGTTCACGCCTTTGTCCCTCTCACATTGCAGCTCCCGGTACCAGCACCAGATTAGTGCTGCCTGTTCAGACGAGACATCCTTGCTGCAGTCTGAAATTGCCATCACCTAGTTAACCGGTCCAGTCACAGTTCACCTGAGTTGGCGGTGTGCTGGCAGCGCCTGTGTGTTGGGACAGCACCACGGAAACGTCAGCTGACCCCCCATCAAACCCACCCGAAGTTGGGGATTGCTGGCAGCAGGCTGGATTTGAGACGGCACACCGGAACTCCGGGCACACCTCAGGTGACCCCACACCCGGCTCACACGAAGTTGGGGATTGCTGGCAGCAGTCTGGGTTTGAGACGTCACACCGGAACACCGGGCACACCTCAGGTGACCCCACACACCAGGGTTGAAATAATGGTTTTTCGTTAGGTGTGAGATGTCGAAACGAGCAAGAAGGATGTCGAAATTTGCCATGGGATTAGTGTCTCTAAAACTGTTTTTGATGTCTTTCAGTCTCAAATTTGAGCCAATGGTTTTGGTGCTTATGAATGTACTTTTATCATTTGCTTTCGGATTCATAATTTAGGAAGAGCTATATTTGAGATAGGAAGGATAATACCTATACTATAAACTGGTATTGTATGTGACATCACGTTATATGTATTCCTTTACCCAAAATGGCATTGCAAAATGTTTGCGCACCACCATTCCTTAGCAAGAGCAAGAACATGATACTTATAAGTAAGATACTGTTAGAAAGGAAACAAGAAGACTTGATAAGCACGCATGAAGGAGCAGGATGTCAATACTTCTTGGAGAAGGATGTCAATTGAGTGTTCAGAAAGTGGTATATTCCACCCTATTTCACAAATGATTGATCACTGCGGCACACACCGCCCACCTGGAGTTGGGGATGTGCCGGCAGAAGTACTCCGGGTGCTGGGGCGGCACCATAGGGTCCTTGGCACCGTGTACCACCAGGGTGGAACAGCGCACCAGTGTCGTCTCGCGGCAGCATACGCCGTGCCTGTGGACACGTCCGCACGGGTTATCAGCTTCATTACATGGAAGTTCGAAACAAATGAAGCGTGGCCTTCGTCCTTGTGTTCACTTATTCCACATAAATCAAACGATAAATGGGTACCGATCTGTGCAAAACAACCACCTAAGTCTACATAATATGAGAGAAAACTATAACCACGTAAGACGTAAGATAAAAGCATCGAATTTCACGATCTCCAGCGTACCCACATTTACACACAGGTACCGAACATCAGACAGGGGCAGATAAAATGCGCGTGGCGCGCGACCAAAGGGCCACTTCGTACATGGGCAATACACTACCTGACAACGAACATAATAATAATAATCATCACCATCATCATTATCATCATAACGTTTATTGTAATCAGTCATACGATTATATTGAACATTTTTTTCTTCAGAATGGTGCAAAAGTACTAGGTGCTTAAATCACGACACATATCTGAAGGTGTGGAATGACAATGCGGTGAAGGATAAACATAAGTATGCATTTCTTAATGGGATATTTTTTTTTCATGTATCCTTAATCGCCGACGCCACAGATCATCTGTGAAGCCACCGCCCGATCCGGCATGCGTCGCGACCCCAATTTAGTGCCTTTAGGCCATTGTTAACTGGGTAACAATTATTATTTTTTAAAAAAAAAAATTTTTAAAAAAAAAAAAAAAAAAAAAAAAACACCAACCCCCCCCCCCCCCTCCCCCCCCCCCCCCCAGGGGGGTTAATGGCTGGAATTCTTGAAAATTCTGGCAGAGGTGTTGTGAAATGTTATTGAATAGTTTATACCGGGGGCCAATGTGATTTGGACAATCTAGAATTAGGGTGCCAAACATTTTCGTTTTGGCAGCCACAAGAACATTCAGGAGATGCATGTTTTTGAATGCGAAATAGATGGTAGTTTAGATGAGACATATCAACCCTAGATTTGGTGTGGAGGGAGTTTCCTTTCTTTAATCCAAAAGAGTAGAGTTTTGGTGGACCGAGCACATCGAACTGCTGCGTAATCGGTTTTTAAGGAGATGTGAAGGAGACAGCGTATGCTTTCGCTCAGGCTGTTTCAGAGACGTCCAGTAGCTGGGAAGAACGATTTCTTTTTAAAGGATGATGAATGGTTTGCAGTTACTGTGTGATGGTTGGCGTTACGAAGTTCCGTACCTATCTCGTGCACACTTGTTTGAGGTATGATAATACGGATATAATGTTGTATTATGTTCTGAGTCGCTTAATTTGTCATACAGTGTCAGCTTGTTAATACGTCGTCTAGTACATAATAAGATTCATCCTAAATCGTGGTTTAGGGACGCATCGACTGCATAGGTCATATAGCCGGTCCATCCTAAATCGAGTCGAATTTTGTCAGCAGATGATCTAAAGAGTGTCGCTATTACTAGTCATCTTGCTTTAGCTTGTAGTCTCTAATCGTGTTGCGTCTTGGATTGTAATTTGTGCATCGTAAATAACATCACAGTAGTTAAAGTGAGGTCTGATGTATGTGGTGTGTATCTGATCTAGAATCGGTCTGGGTTTATATGTTGCAATAAGGTACAGTGGACCAAGTTCTCAGTTAACTTTTTTTGTGCAAATTATGTTTATATGCTCGTGAAAATGAAGATCGTGTTAGTTAGTTGGTTAGTTATTTATTGTAGTTTAGGGGCGCGTCGACTGCAAAGGTCACATAGCGCCCATATGAAGATCTTGGGACAGGGTGAGTTCAAAATGGGTATGTATGTCATGCATTGGTATGTTATCGCCTCCAAATATTAGTGTTGGCGGGCTGTGCTGACGTTTGGGTGAAAACGTTTGTTGAATTGTTTTCAAAGTGTTAAAGGTGATTGTCCATTCTTGACCATATTTATGTATCTCGTCTAATTCACGCTGAAGTGCCCGTTGCACAGCATCAAGGTTGGCAGTCGTGTGAGAGGCATACAGCGAAGTGTCATTTGTGAATAAGAGAATGTCATGTGTTGTACGTTTTGAAAATTCGTCAAGATACATTAGTGATAATAAGGGTCCTAGGACAGAACCTTGTGGACATCCCACATTTATAATTTCGGTCGTTGAAAAAGCATCACCGATCCGTACTCGTTGTCTTCTGTTGAGTAGATATAATTACAACCAGTCATGGAGTGAGTCAGTAAGTCCAAATTCACTTTTGCATTTGAAGATGAGCCCTTTGTGCCAGCTCTTATCAAAATAGCGAGAAATATCGAGATAGATGGCAGTAAAGTCATGTCCAGAGTCCAGCGATTTGTACAGGTTGTGTTAGGTACAGTAGCTGCTTTTCTGCGCTATGGCTGTGACGATATCCACTCTGTTTATCTGTAAGTAGAGAATGTTGAGTAAGACGGCAGTAGATGTCTATAGACGATTTTCTAGAATATTTTTGACAATGCTGAGAGAATACTCATGGGACGATAGCAAGTGTAGTTTGAAGGAGACCCTTTGTGTTTATATGCTGGCCTGATGTCTGCTTCCTTAAAACTGCTTGGGCAAATACTTTCCGTAAGTGATTTATTGAATAACTTCGAGAGAGGTTTTGAGATCATCATGACAGATAATTTTAGAAGTTTGGCTGTAATATGATCTAGACCAGTGGATTTACTTGCACTTTAGGGAATTGATTATTCTAAGGACTTCCTGTCCGTCATTTTGAATATTTCCCAGAGTAGGCACTGTAGTCGAGTTGTCATGGGCTGGGACTTGACGTGCATCAGCTATGTTCAGAGTAGATTGTGAAGCAAAGCAATTATTTAGTAGCATAACTTTGTCATAATCGTCTGTCAGTATATTTCAGTCAGGTCTTTCGAGCGGTGGCATCGCATCTTCTCTGGTTCGTCCTGCTAGGGCATGCAGTGTTTGGTGATATTTCCAAGGGTCATACTTGCAATGTACCAGCGTTTGCACTTGTCGTCATATATGCTGCTCAGTCAGTGAGTCAGCTCAGTCATATAAGTCAGTGAGTCACCGTGTTCCGTTGATATCTTCAGCGGTCCCAGTCACTGTCGTTGCTTATATTGCTTATAATACAACTGGGGATCAACTTCCGTGCAAACCAAAATCACAGCTGTAGTTGTGGTGGTGTGTGGTGTGGCTGGCTCAACCCCACCGTTCGGCGGCCGCGGCCGTGACCAGCCGGTCAGCTCGTGATGCTGCGCCCGCACTATTCTGCCGGCACGTACTTTTCGGCTGCACAGCCCGACGACAAACGGCCCCTCCCCAAGTCGTCGTTCCCCGCAGTTGCGAACCGGCAATGATAACGAAGTCTCTGGCAGAGGCCGGTGGGCACCACTCGACACCGGTGTGTTACCTGAATCACCGGGGGAGGTGGGCAACAACAGCTACCGTACCACCCTCCCCTAATCTGTCAGAAATTGCATCTGCGATCGCATGTGGATATTGGAAGGGTATCGGTCAATTTTTGGCGGATTTATTTTAGTGTGAATCCTGGCCGGCACCAGGGCTACTCGTAGATCGTTACTGCGGCTGGCCGCGCAAAGGGAACTGAACTGTGGCCACGAATGTATCTGCTCTTGCTCGTGGAGACTGATCTTATCCTCGTATCACGCTGCTGATAGCCGTGAGCTAAAAGACTGAACGATTATCGAGACAGTGTCTTGCTGTCACCGTCTCGCCGATAAAGCACAATACCGACGACAACTGTTGACTATATCAGCATCGCAGACCCCAGCCAGTCTCGTCCGGAGCTATCATGTGCCAGATAAGCCGTCTAGGCTTCGTGCACACTCTGGGCTCTACTACATAACATAATATTAAGGCACTGCATGAGGGCAATCTCGTGAAGGAAAAAGATACAGATATCGGAGTGGCAACAATAGAATGACAATTGATGAGGGAATTGCATGATTTCTGAACTTGTGCGTTTTGTGCGCCACATGCAAAATAAGAGGTGCTAAAATAAGAACGTGTGGATTGCACTCGTTTACTAGCGATATATTTATACCTTTTTGTTTGAGGCAGAAAACCCGGAAATTATGTAACGATCGGCATAACTGCAGTATGTTGCCATATGTGTTGGCTTTATTTCACATTCACGCGCCGAAGGCGTCAGACGTTCCGTTTCGGTGTGGCAACGAACATGCGAGTGACATCTTTAGTGTAAAAATACACTTGAATACACACCGGAAAAATCCTACGTAAAGGATACAATTGGACAACAAAAATTACTCTGACGTGTAGCCTGATCAATTCTGATTGCATCCATACGCAAGTAATTCCTGATTTCATACAGCCAATGCCGACGGCGCTACTGGTGATTCCTGCCAGCCTGTCAAGAATACTTGCAGGACTGCATTTGTGCTGATTCAATAAGGGACCGAGAGCTATTTCGGGATGAAAAGAGGGATAGCACAGGCATCGCAAGTTCCACCTTTGACGGTTTAGATTCACTTCAAACTAAACTAATCCGTATCTGTTGCTTATGGCTTACGAATAAAACACGAATGCGACAAACGTGAATAACTAGTACCCTTATCGAAGCAAGTGTCGCAGGTACACGTAAGCAATGCATCACACATCACCCAGAGACACATTCATCCCGACCCATTTCGTACACTTCTCCAATGATTCTCCCGAAACTGTCGCACTGTGTGCATCTTCCGACGCATCGGATTATAACGCTCGCTGCCGTCAAGCTAGCTGCCTCCCTGTCGGCATGTGTTCTTATTGATGGGAGTGCTCTTAATCTATGCTTAATCATTTTAATAAATTGAGTGGTTCTGGTTTAAGGAGTGAAGCATATAAACAAACATGCGAGCACCAGCATTCTTGATAGATGACTTTTCGACTCATATGCAATGACCAAACAAAGATGCCCCTGGCCTGCTCCCATTCATACTGCCAATGCGCTATTGGTATGATATGGGAGTATGGTGAGTGAAGGTGTGTGTGAATTGAGAATGAGCCACTCACCATGGCCTGCTTCTAATAAGCATCTTAACACTCGCCCTGGAGGGCCTCTGCAAATTGCGCGCACTGGAGGGGGAGGGGGCGAATTCCGCCCCCCCCTAAGATCTCGGCTCCTATTAAAGCTGGAGTAACGACATTCGCAGGGTGGATGGGTACGGTAGTGAACTCTATTGTGTGCAAATTTCATGACCTTAGGTCAATATCTTCAAAGCCAACTGAGGTCACAGATGTCAAAGCTTTCTTGTTTCACGTGGCTTGGCTTGTCATTGCTATGGATCGCTGTGATTGTGTTTAAATACTCCAAAATGGGCATCAATGATGTTTTGGACATTACTAATGATGCAATATAGATGCTAGACCCGGAATTTGACCTCAGGTCACCTATTTAACAGCACTTTATCAGGTCAGTTACCTGTTCCGGTTACCGGAACTGGGCCGCCGGCCCGACTGCTCCGTCGGGCAGCTCGGCGCAATCGCTTCGCGAAGAAAGGAGTGAAGTACATGAATAAAGTATGGAAACGCTTAGGTACACAATGACAAACAGTAGTTTTCAGAATGTGTAGGGAGTAACATGCAAAGCGACATCAATCGTATAACAGTCATTTGCATTTATGACAACATTCCAGTTGACCAAGTTTGGTTCCATTAACCTGTCATGAACTTGACCTGACTTGACCCCGGTGACCTAACATGATCTTGAAACTATATAGCATATCAATATACATCAAACAAGTCGCCAGTGTTGCCAAGAACACTTCCCTTTTGCCAATATACGGGAAGCGCATCAGCGACGATTTTTGTGGTCTGGCGCTACGAGATGTTTGGACTTTAACGGCCCCTAACTCGAAAAATGTTCGGCCGACTTCCGTTTTTCTTGCTTTAAACGACGCGCAGGACACTTCTAAGCAGGTGCGCAACAAATAGTGTATATCGATCGGTAAAATCTGGAGTTATCTACAAAAACCGGAGGGGTGGGCGGATTTCGCCCCCCCCCCTCCAGTGCGCGTGTTGACTTGGTACACCAGGGGCATCATGCAATAGCTCCTGAGCACATTATAAATTATGGAGCAGCCTGCCCAGAATGCATAGGCAGGCAAATGACTTCAACTGAGGAAGAAGCATAGATATTCTCCATTTGAATGCAAGGTCCATAGTAAATAAATTTGATAAGCTTAATATCTTCCTAAGCCAACTGAATCACAAATGGAGCTTTATATGTATTTCTGAAACCTGGCTATTAAAAGAAAATGAACAGAAATTTAACTTAGATGATGAATATTATGAACTATTCTGCCAAAGCAGGGAACACAAAATTGGGGGAGGGTCCGCAATCTATTCCTTGAAATCTATAAAAGCAAAACAGCTCTATCCATTTGATTTTGTTGCTGCTCAAGCTGAAGGTGTTTTTCTCCAAATAAAATTGAGTAATAAACAAACTATTTTGATATGCCAGATCTATCATGCACCTGGTCATCATGCACAATTTGTGTCAGAATTTGAAGAGTGCTTAACAACAATAAACCATCTGAACATGCCTACCAACATCATTGGAGATTTAAATGCTGATCTGTTATCAATCCAAATGACGACTTTGCGGACTCATTTTTCATGTCTATGTGCTCTCATGGTTTTCTTCCTCTAATATCAAAGGCGACTCGTGTATGTGATACATCATGGACATTAATTGACAATATTTTCTGTAATGGTGTATCAAAGATAAAACAGACTGGCATCATTCAATCTGATTTATCTGATCACTTCTCTATTTTTACAACATCAGAATGTACAGTTCAAAAACCAATCAATACAAAAAGAACAAGAACTACTTTTGACTTTCACAAAATGGACAGTCTGAGGGATCATCTGACCAATAAACTTCAGGGCATTGTTGATGAAAATAATCCTGAAGAAGCATGTAGCTTAATTAATGCATATAAAAGTGGGATTTATAAATTTAAATATACTTAAGTATTGTCAAGAAAAACAGCCTCCATAAAACCATGGATTTCACCTGCAATATTACGTTTAATCAATAAAACAACAGATTCCTCAAAACAACACCAATGCTTTAGAGTACATACATACCTACCCAGATATATCAATGGCACTATTAGCAGCACCGTAAAACAATTTAGATGCAGTGATTGCTGCTTTAAAAAAATGTTGGGTCAGGAATTGATGGAATAAATTCTAGGATATTTAAACAATCATATGGGTCAATATTACACACTTAACCCATGACATTAGCCTATGCCTGAATAGTGGGATCTTCCCCAAGCCATTTAAAATAGCTGTTGTCAAGCCCATCTACAAAAATGTGACCCAGCAACATTTTGTAACTGCCGAACAATTAGTATTCTTCCATATATGTCAAAAATATTAGAAAAGATCATCTACAACCAACTCTTGGAACATTTCACACTACACAACCTACTTTCTGATAAACAATTTGGTTTCAGAAAAGATAGGTCCACATATATGACTCTTCTCTTAATACAGAGCCTGATCACCAAAGGATTTGAAAATAATGAATGTGTTGTCAGAATTTACCTTGATTTGAGAAAGGCATTTGATACTGTTGACAAGGAAATATTATGTGCAAAAATGGAAAAATATGGTGTAAAGGGAAATGCAATCAAAATGTTACAGTCATATCTATCAGGAAGAACACAAGCTACCACAATCAATAACAGCACCTCTGCTTCCATAGAAATTGAAATAGGTGTGCCACAAGGCTCAATTCTAGGCCCCTTACTCTTTATAATATATATATATATATATATATATATATATATATATATATATATATATATATATATATATATATATATATATATATATTTTTTTTTTTTTATATATATATATATATATATATATATATATATATATATATATATATATACATATATATATTTATAAATGATCTTGCAAATTTGCATGTAGAATGTCAGACATTTCTATATGCTGATGACACAGCTATTTTTCTTTCTCAAAAGCACTGACCCTAAAGAGCTTCAAAACAAGATAAAAATTCCTTGACAAAAATCTCACAATGGCTGCATTTGAATCTTTTGTCATTAAATGAATCCAAAACTGTATACCAGCTGTATAACAATCACACAAATATTGATATTGAGATCAAATTTAATGGGATTGCTATTTTGCATCACAATCCAGCGAAGTACCTTGGTGTATACATAGATGAAAATTTGAAATTTGCATCCCATATCAGCAGTGTCTCAAACATAAAAGTCGTAACATAGGAATATAAAAAAAAACAAAATATCTCCTAAGCAAAAATCACCTAAAATTGTATAATGCATTAATTCTCCCATATATAAATTATTGCCGTCTTCTCTGGGGTACAAACTATGCTAATCAGACACACAAATTATCCTTACTTCAGAAAAGAATGATGCATATTATTGAGGGTGTATTTCCCCTCAGAGTGCAAACCCTATCTTTAAGAAATACAAAATTTTACAATTCCAATATATAGCAAAACTTCAGATGTTGCTTATTATGCAAAAAAAAATCGTTTATAATCAGCTGCCTCATTTTATTAGACCTCTTTTCACGGAATCTCTGAACACCCCATATTCCACGAGGTTACAAAACCACTTCCAACACAGCTATTCAAGCAAAAATTATCGTCTCTTCACCATTGAATGTTTCGGACCTAAGCTTCGGAATATTATCATAGCAAAACATTTCCTGCATGCAGAGATACCAAATTCTAAGACTGTTCTAAAAAATCACATCAAGACATACTTCTTGAGCAAATACTAAATGACTTATGCATTCACTCTGCTGGATACCAGGGGAATGCACATGTGTATGTATGTGTGTGTGTGTGTATGTTTGTGTGTGTGTATGTGTGTATGTATGTATGTATGTATGTATATGTGTGTGTGTGTGCGTATATGTGTGTGTGTGTGTGTGCATGTGTGTGAGTGTATGTGCATGGGTGTGGGTATATGCATGTGTGTGTGTGCTTAACTATATATAGAAGCTGAAAAACACCCAAACATAGTTCCTCCCACATTCCACCCAGCAACAAGCTTATGCTTAGCTGGACGGAGTTGTGGAAGGAGCCTAAGCAGGGGTGTCGATTTGTATCCTTTTGTGGGGGCCATGGC
Organism: Ashinkailepas kermadecensis; assembly: GCA_034440615.1. Taxonomy (NCBI): domain Eukaryota; kingdom Metazoa; phylum Arthropoda; class Thecostraca; family Neolepadidae; genus Ashinkailepas; species Ashinkailepas kermadecensis. The sequence continues at coordinate 83,793 of JAOTOM010002939.1, forward strand.
CCCACCAATGTTGATCTTGGCCCCCCCAATGTTGATTTGGGCCCCCCCAATAACCTATGCTATTGTATGCTGATAAGAAAGCTAAAGGGAAAAAAATTAAAAACACCATGCTAGGTAGAAACATTGATGTTAACCAGCACATTTTGTACTGACAAGAAACAGATTTGGATTAGATAGTGGACTGACCCTCCACCTCTTGCTGAAAAATGTAAAATTGTATGCAAAAACAAACAAAATAGCTGGAATTGCCTCCACTGTGGAAGTACAGCTTACATCATAAAATGTTGAGATTAGCGATGCGGATACATTTTAAACCAGATTGTCTAAAAGAAAATCTGCTAAGCAACTAAACAACAATTGCATGGTCATACTGATGTTTGTACACACCACCAATGGCAAAACCACATTAATTTCAAATTAATTCACTGCTGCTCACATTCATATTAATTCACACTGCTCTTTTATCCATGTGACTTCACCAGGTATTGGACGATTTTCCCTGTTGGTGAGGATGCTGAATAAACATAAACATACACATCGTCGAATAAAAAATCAGAATTCCTGAGATCCGAAAATATAGTGGGCTAAATCCGATGAGTTTTTTCGGGGGGGGTCTAGTGCGTTGGCACTTCGGCTCCCCCAATGTTTTTAAAAAATCGACACCCCTGAGCCTAAGTAAAAAAAAATGCATTTCAAATTAGGAGTGCTCACTACCATCTCGTCGCAAACCAGCTACTAACATTATAGTTCAGACCTTAGCTTCTTTTTAGGATGGATCTAGGGCCAGTTATATGCCTCCTTTGGGTATGACTACTTACATAATTATTTATTGCTAGTTGTATTGCTCTAACACTGGGTGCTTTGTATGCTTGTATATTTGTTTTCCATCTCTTAGCTGGTAGTGCCGCGACTTTACTGTTTATTTTATGATGTTAACGTAAGGTGCTTGCAGTCGTTGGGTAAGGGGAGGGGGCACTCCTGGTCACCTGACCTTGGGTGGCTGATCGTTAAAAAAAGGGAGTTCATCGGCTCTCATCAGTTAATCTGCTTGCCCCGTGTTGTGAGATGCGAGGCGCAGTCGCGGTCCAACGCTTATTCAGTATTTCAGAATACAAAGGTGAAATCACCTTATGCAGCAATGAATCTACTCGATATATAGTTAATTGTGTTGCATGCGATCAATCCACATTTTGTGATATATCTGATACAAGGTTTCATTGTTTGCATTTACTAGTTCCAATGCAAACGAAGTGAATGATACTTCTTAATGATTATGCCGTATGATCAAAGATGACACTTAATGATGATGATGTTGTAGCAAATACTCTTCTGTTTAGAATGAAAATTGATCAGGCAACGGCCACAGAACCCGATACACAGTGGAGCTCCACACATGGGAGAACAACCAGGAACGAGATTAAAGGCTTGTGACGGAGGGGATACGAGGAAACGTGGGTCATGACATCAGTTCTGGAAAAGAGCCATTGTCCGTTCAGATACCTGAAATGTTGCATGCATTTTACTACTCTGGGAAGAGACAGGGCCAGGATGACAAGAGTTTCCTGGGGCATTAGTATTGTACTGTAACTATTGGCATTCTCTCATAATAACGCACAGCCGACCCAATCGCTAAAGTTGTACCGCTGTTGCGGGACGTACTCTTTGTCCTTGAAGGAGGAGATGCTGTCCACCCAGGCGTTCCACGTGGTGCGGAAGTACTGCTCTCCGTACAGCTTGATTAATGGTGCCCGTATCCTTTCCGACCACTTGTCTATGTCCCTGACAGCTGAGACGGAACAACTTCAGTTGGTGGTGGGTCAGAAGTCAGGGGTTAGAGGCCAAAGGTCAGAGATCAAGTCTAGGATCAGGGATCCGGTCACCCCAGCGTCAGTTGGCGATGGATCAGAGGTCGTGGATGGATTATCAGATAATCAGCTTCGCGCTGGGTCAAGGATCCTGTCGGACGTCACATAACGTTGTTAATGGTGGGTCTGAGGGCGGGTGATCAGCAGACAGTTGGTGGTGGGTCTGGGGGTGGGTGATCAGCAGACAGTTGGTGGTGGGTCTGGGGGTGGGTGATCAGCAGACAGTTGGTGGTGGGTCTGAGGGCGGGTGATCAGCAGGTAGTTGGTGGTGGGTCTGGGGGCGGGTGATCAGCAGACAGTTGGTGATGGGTCTGGGGCGGGTGATCAACAGACAGTTGGTGATGAGTCTGGGGGCGGGTGATCAGCAGACAGTTGGTGGTGGGTCTGAGGGCGGGGGATCAGCAGACAGTTAGTGGTGTGTCTGAGTGCGGGGGATCAGCAGACAGTTGGTGGTGGGTCTGGGGGCGGGTGATCAGCGGACAGTTGGTGGTGTGTCTGAGTGCGGGGGATCAGCAGACAGTTGGTGGTGGGTCTGGGGGGCGGGTGATCAGCAAACATTTGGTGGAGGTTTTGACAATAATTATTTTTGGTCCCCCTACATGGAATTACTTAGACACAGGCGACGGCGCATTGCTCACCCTCGTATCGCGCCGTGTCTTCATCGGTGACGTAGGCGTTGGCGCCCCAGATGACGAGCTTGTGGACGTTGTGTGGCCGCAAGGCAGCCAGGATGACGGCAGAGTTTCCGCCATCGCTCCACCCGAGCACCGAGTACTTGTCATGGCCGAGCGTCTGAGACACACAGCAGGCGGAGCGTGAGCCGCAGCAGATGAACCGCTGCGGCATTACCTACCCATGGGGGGGGGGGACCCGAGCACCGAGTACTTGTCATGGCCGAGCGTCTGAGACACACAGCAGGCGGAGCGTGAGCCGCAGCAGATGAACCGCTGCGTCATTACTTACCCACGGGGGACCCGAGGACCGAGTACTTGCCATGGATGAGCGTCTGACACACGCAGTAGGCGGAACGTGAACTGGGGATGTCATTCGATATCCGAGGGAAGGGGATCTGGGGTGGAATTGTGTCACTATGTATCGGTGACGAGTGTCTGGGGTGGAACTGTGCCATTGTGTACCCGTTCAGCGTAGACACAACCTCAGATGTCAATCAGATCCCGTCAAGCCACAGAACAAGAGTCAATCACTATCAGCCTCCCCTGGCCAACGAATCACGAATCACGAATCACGAGACGTCAAGCCCCAGAACACGCGTCAACCCCTGTCAGTCTCCCCTGGCCAGCTGATGACTACACAACAGAAGGGAACATTCAGTTTGAATCGAAACATCACACGCACTCATCTGAATTGCCAACAGAGGGTGCATCCACATTGAGGCATGGCTCTCTGGGTTTAGGGCTGGGCCATGAGCTACACCACTTCCCAGCCGTGGTAAGCATGCTCGGAGTGTACCACAGGGCAAGGCCACACAGGGCTGGGGCGGTCCGGCTGTGGTACCTGCATTAGTCTAGCGGCGACCAGAGCGTCATCTTCGAAGAACTGCGGGCCGAACATGCGGCTGGGCGGCCGGCTGGACCCGTAGCCGACCGGATCGCAGGCGATCAACGTCAGCTGACGGCCGGCCAGCGAGTCGAGCTGCGGCCCGAAGTCGGTCAGTGCCGAGCCTGCCGAGACACGCGCACGGTCATTCCGACACGGCCGCCGGCTAGACCGGCTCGGTTCCAGGCGCACTGATGTAGAAGCCTGGATATGGCTGGTCCTGCAGCTGCGCACGCAAATTTGCACGGGCGGTTCTCAGCCAGGCACGCTCTCCTGAGGGTGATGGTTTGGGGCTGACTATGCTGGGAGCTTTCGTCTGTCAAGAGCAATCAGTTCGCAGAGCGGCTGGATACACACAGAGACGCAGTTCGCAGAGCGGCTGGATACACACAGAGACGCAGTTCGCAGAGCGGCTGGATACACACAGAGACGCAGTTCGGAGAGCGGCTGGATACACACAGAGATGCAGTTCGGAGCGGCTGGATACACAGAGATGCAGTTCGGAGGGAACAGAATGCAGTTCGAGGGGCTGGATACACACAGAGATGCAGTTCGCAGAGCGGCTGGATACACACAGAGACGCAGTTCGCAGAGCGGCTGGATACACACAGAGACGCAGTTCGGAGAGCGGCTGGATACACACAGAGATGCAGTTCGCAGAGCGGCTGGATACACACAGAGATGCAGTTCGGAGAGCGGCTGGATAAACACAGAGATGCAGTTGAGAGCGGCTGGATACACACAGAGACGCAGTTCGGAGAGCGGCTGGATACACACAGAGATGCAGTTCGCAGAGCGGCTGGATACACACAGAGATGCAGTTCGGAGAGCGGCTGGATAAACACAGATGTGCAGCTCAGAGAGCGGCGGGATGCACAGAGATGCAGTTTGGAGAGCGGCGGGATGCTCAGAGATTCAGCTCAGAGAGCGGCGGGATGCACACAGAAGTGCAGCTCGGAGAGCGGCGGAATGCACACAGAAGTGCAGCTTGGAGAGCGGCGGAATGCACAGAGGTGCAGCTCGGAGAACGGCGGAATGCACACCGAGGCGCAGTTCAGAGAGCGGCGAAATGCACACAGAGGCGCAGTTTGGAGAGCGGCGGGACGCACACAGAGGCGCAAATTTAGCAGAGCAATATAATACAGCAAGGTGACGCATTACAGAAACCTGCGTCTGCAGCACAACCGCCCCAGGACGAACGTTCACAAGCTGGTTAACCCTCACCCGAGCACGTCTGTTTGCCACGCTTCCCAGTATGGTAGAGCATGGGGGTTGTTGCGAGGCCCCAGCGTTTTCAAACGGAGGGTGTTAGTGACATGAAACAAAAACCAGCATATTGCACATGACGAGGCCTCTGTATTGAAATCCGAGTGTTTTACTTGAAATCGCTGGCTGACCTGCCAGGTCAGCTTTTAGTCATGTTTCCGCAATAATTCGTCCATAATTGTCATCAATAACTTCGTCCATAATTTACATCAATAAGTTATATCAGTAATTATACAAGTTATATATAAAGTATAATTCATATATCATTTATATAATCGATAATCATATAATTATAAATCGATATAAAGAGTGAAAACTGAAACAATGTCATGCTGTGTCTTACAACATGGGCTTGCTTGTAACATTTTGAGCTCTGCAACAGCCTTGTTCCAATTAACTGCTTCGCTGGTGCGTACATTTTCCCTGATCTCTGATCTTAATCTACCAAATGCCCTAGGACCGCTTAGCGACATGAGTTCTCCATCAGACATAGGCACTCCCTATCCAGCTACAGGAGTCTGGAATAATGCGCTGAGTGTCATATATAAAGTATGACCGCAACAACAACTGATTTGACAAAGTAAGTCAATGACCGCAACAACTGATGATGAATTGGAACTAAGGGGCACGTCGAAAAGCGGGGCCATCTTGCGCCCAGAACTGTATTACAGGGACCGGAACAACCAGAAACACGCACGATTTCACAGTACAAAGCACAGATGCCCACTGATACAAGTAGCTACGAAAGAGGGCGAAGCCTGAGCGAGCCTATTCCCGTGTATATAATACAAAGGTTTTCCGGAGTGGCAGGGGTGGAGATCTCCCACGAAACCAGAGGGGGGGGTGATCAAGCCCTTATTTTCAAGATATTTTCAGATTGAATGGGGGAAAATGACAAATCAATATTAGCAGGGTACTAAAACCAGGGGGTTTCTGACCCAGTGATAAATTATTCGTTAAATAGGGTGAAATATACCACTTATTGAACACTCAAGCTACATCCTTTCCCGAAAAATACCGACCATCGTGCTTCTTGATATGTGTTTATGAAATCTTCACTACTCATTTCTAGCAGTATCTCATTACCAAGTATCATGCTTTTGCTCACCACTACGGATCGTGATACACGAGTATCTCGTAACACAATTCCATGAAAAGAAATTACCTATGTGGTCTGTTTTACAATGCTAGTTTTATAACATGCATATTTTTATCGTTATTGTTAGTATAGGAATCATCAAATTAGGTGTGCGTCAAAACAAGCAAAGAAGGTTCACTTGCAAGTGCTTTATGGGATGAAATTTGAGCTTCAAGGACATAAAAGGTTGTTTTAAACTGCACCATATATATCGCGAACTTCGACATCCTACTGCACTCGCTTCGACATCTCACACCTAATGGGAAAAAACATCAGCCTAACACTACTCAAACTGCCCGCGACCGACCCGGGATCTCGAGCCATGCTAAGTGACACAGTGCGGTCCGGTGCCGTTAACATGCTAAGTGGCACAGTCCGGTCCGGTGCCGTTAACATGCTAAGTGACACAGTCCGGTCCGAGCCTTGCTAAGTGACACAGTGCGGTCCGGTGCTGTCAACATTTTGAAACGGTAATTACTTTTGTGTTAGTGTTTCGCATTTTAGTTTGGTTACTCAGAACCGTGTATCTTTTTAATTTTGTTTCTTACCAATTATTATCACAATATTCTTCACTAAGTACTCCTAATCATTGTTTGAAGGAAGAGGTCACAGTGGCATTTTTTCTGCTTAAGACAGCTTCGAAAAGCAGCTTCGACAGCTCTAGCAATGCGACAGCTTTGAACAGCGTTTCCCGTTATAACACATTTCAAGTTCTACTCAGCTCACTCAGAGTTAGACCTGCTCTTTTCACTTTGCTATTTACCAACTTTCCCATGAAGAATTCTCAATATTTTGCATCAAAGGAAAGCAGATTGCCGCGGCATTGCAGCACGCGGGCGGTTTACCATACACCTCGCACAACCTGTGCCAGTACCTGACCCCTGGCACCAGGCACCAGGCCGTGCAATACACCAGACATAACGGCTGCTGACCCCTGGCACCAGGCATGCAGAGCACCATATGTGAACCCTCTATATATGTGTAGTACACCTGATATACTGACCCATGGCATCAGGCATGCAGAGCACCATGTGTGAACCCTCCACATGTGTGTAGTACACCTGATATACTGACACATGGCACCAGGCATGCAGGTAGCCATGTGCAAGCCATCTCCATGTGTATAATATACCAGATATTCTGACTCATGGCACCGGGCATGCACATCACCAAGTGTGAACCCTCTCCAGAACACCATGTGTGAGCCCTGTACATGCGTGTAATACACCAGGCATACTGACCCATGGCACCGGGCATGCAGAGCACCATGTGTGAGCCCTCTCCAGCTTGCTCATAGTTGATCTCAATGCCATTGACAGCAACTTTTGCCATGTTCCTGAGGAAAAAAGCATGAGTTAAATTTGTTTATTTGCATTGGTGGGTGACAGTATGATTACAGTAATGTGTCAGGCAAAACTGTAGCTACAGCTTCTCACTGCTTCTCAAGACCAGACTCGGACAAGAGCTGCTTCTCAACCCCCCTCCCCCCGACGAGGAACCACCTTTCCGTGGTGGGGTTGCGTGCCTCAAGGATCCGGCGGCCAGACCACCAGGAAGCCGGGGAGGGTCAGACGAAGAGTGCCTGACTCGTCCTCCCATCCATACGCTCCCATTCCAATGCCCACCCCAGCCCAACATCCATGTCCTTCACCTAGCCCTGCAACACCAACTCTCCCTAATACGCGCAGGCAGGACAACTTCCCCGGTCCTGCCCTCCAGCTCAGTTGTATCGGGGTAAACGCGCCCCCTCGGCCCGTCCCCGGGGTTGACGGAGTCCTGGAGGCTGAGGTCCCCCGTCGCACGGTGCTAGTTGTGACGGGGGACCAACACGCCTCTTTGGTCACGATATCCCGAAGGGGCGGGCGGGCCCCTAGGGCCCCACACGGGCCAAGCGACTTGTCGCCTCAGGCCGAAGGTCCAGGCCCCAGCCCAGTACCTGCTGGCCTGGCCGGCAGGGGTCAAGGGATGGGCGGCGCTGGATCCCGGTCGGGGTGGTGAGTTTGTTAGTTAGTTATTTGAGTTTAAAGGGCGCATCGACTGCAATGGTCATATAGCGCCCATAACAAGTTCATTCATAAAAACCAGAAGTAAAATCGTGGTAAAGTACCACATCACAGGCGACTCAGCGCGGGGACGGGACCTGGGACTCGCTTCGGTCGGTGGCGAAATAGGCATCCGCTTTCGGCTGGTAGGTGGTGTAAGTGGCTGGCCTGTGAATGGGACAGGTGGAGGTGGACCCATTATTTCTCCAGAGTGGCTAGGTGGTGCGCGCGGTACCGACGGTGAGTGTTCTCGCATACGGAGCCTCGCAGCCATGGAACATTTTCCCACTGCGCCTTTCCCAACGATGTTTGGTGCCACACTCGTAGAACGCTCTGCTCGACCTCGCGCGGTCAGGTCCGGAGCTCCACTTCGCACAGGATTTCTCAGTGACGGCAATGAGCTGGTCGATCGGAGAGGTGAAATAGTCGATGGGGGTGGTAACTTAGGGAATTCTGCGGGAGTTGTTTGAGTGGATGCCGCCATGATCGGTTCAGTCACCGGAGTTGCGGGAGCGTCAGTTTGGCAGGCGATCGTGCGCTGCTCAGGACGACGCTGTCTTGGGGAACTGCACGAAGTTTCTGTCTGCACAACAGCAGGGCGAGCCGGTAAATCATCTGAGTTTACCTGGATTATAGCCATACCACATTCCTTTAGCAGGCCAATCAGTTGGCGGGCTGTCATCTTGTCCAGAGCATCGCTTCCAGGAGGATCACAGCTTCGTGGTGCTGGCGTAGTAGGTGGCATGTCTGTTCGCTCCTGGGATGACTCGGGTTGAAGGGGATGGGCGGAGCTGGCCACCACGGCCGCAAAAGAGCGAGGTGTGGTGGCCGTCTTGGTCATTTCCCGAGCTTCTCGGAATGACACGCCCCTGTCACACTTCAATTTTATGATACTCTGCTCCCGTTTGAAAACCGGGCATACTCGGTCACGAGCGGAATAATCGCCCTTGCAGTTTGAACAGCATAAGGTTTCCGATGTGCAAGCGTCCACAGAATGATCCGAGGCACATCGCAGACATCTCGGCTTTCATCGACAGTGGCGGCTGATGTGTCCGTACCTATGACAGCCGAAGCATCTCATCGGGATTGGTCGATAAACGCGGACCCTGACCCTAACATGCCCGATTCTCACATGGGTAGGCTGTGTTTGGGAGTTAAAAGTGAGTACAATGTTGTTTGTGTCGTGTGAAACACCGTCCCTTTTCGTTTTCAGTCTTCTAGCTTCTAGGACACCGAACCCCGCAAGACAGCGCACAATTTCTTCACGTGGCACACCTTGTAGGTCCTGACAAATAATGACACCTCTGGAGCAGTTTTTAGAGTGGTGAGTTTTCACATTTAGGGTTACTGTCCTTTGTACGCGTCAACCATCGATGGCGTACGTAAACGTAAAGAGTGTGGCTTTTAACACCCGCCTAGCTTCCTTCGGATCCGAAAATTGAACTTCGATGCCACCATCACCTAATCTGTCGCACCGTACCACTGTACCGAATCGCTCGGTGCCCTCACACCGTTGGAAAGGGCTGAGGTCGGACAGTCTGAGCTCTGAACTCGACAGGATCAAGACAGTTTGGTCGACGAACCCGGGCTCTACTTCGGTTTGACGCTCAGGTGTCTTGCCAGGTCGCGTCGCCCGGACGGGACGACAATCCCTGGAAGGGCAAGCCGAGACAGCGTCTAAATCGGGCCTCACCGAGGAGACGCGGGACTGGGATGTGGAAGACTGGAACGACAAATCGTCCGAGTCAAGACTAGGGCGAGGGTATATTTGTGTGTCAGAAGAATCCATGGAAGTGTGTTGTTTCGACCCTGCGCGACGTTCCACCACAAGGGGCCCTACGGGGGGACGTTATTGGTTATTCCTGCTGTCGTGACAGCAGGACGCCAGGAGCCCGAGGAGCTATACGGGGCAGGCGGCGCCTTTGCGCGGCCGGGAGAGGGGGCTCACCACCCCAGCCACACGTCAGCGCCGCCCAGGTCGGGGTGGTGAGTCTCTCTCTCCCGGCCGAGTGACGGCGTCGCCTGCCCCGTATAGCTCCTCGGGCTCCTGGCGTCCTCCCGTTCGCGGGACCCAGGCGTCCCCCAGTAGGGCCCCTATGTGGTGGGGCGCTCGAGGAGCCGAAACAAAGCAAAACAATACATGGCAACCATTACACAAAGCAACACCCCTGGTCTCTCCCGTGGAGACCAGACAAAACACTATTCTGCCCCACGTTATACTTATTTTTCGAGGAAAATCGATATGTCTCGCCTCATTATCACTCTTTCAGAGACGAGACGGGTGTGACCGGTTTGGAAAAATTATACGCTGCGAAAAATTGAAGGATGGTGCCTTGGAGGTAGAATTTGCACGGGTAGGAGAGGCGGAGAGCGCATTAAAAATGTTTGAGTTTAGTTAGTTAGTTATTTGGGCTTAAGGGCGCACCGACTACGAGGTCATTTAGCGCCCATAACTATTAATTGTTCCAGCCGTCTCTATAGGACGTCCCTTGTACTATGGGTATTCTCTTTCCTGGTGCATCTTGATATTAACGCCCCGGGTAAATGGCATAAAACTTCACATCAGATAGGAACCTGAAGAGCCTTCCGGATTCCACAACCTGTGATTTGTCACCTAAAACTGCTAGGAGGGAGTGAGCCTGGTCACTCCCAAAATGACGTCGACGTTCCAGCCCAAGCCTAGGGCATGAAATCAGAACGTGACTAACTGTCATTACTGCACCACATCTCGGGAACAATGGTTCATTCTCACCATTGAGTAAGTGAACATGGGTGGCGTAAGTATGTCCTATGCGTAATCGACACAGCGTCGCTTCGTCTCGCCTTGTTCTCCCCGAGCACGAGGGCCACTGACCGAGGGATGGCTTTATTATCCGTAACTTGTTGGAACCAAGCTCGTCCCAGCTCCTCTGCCACTTGCTTGCCAGAAAAGCAGAGATTCCTGGGTAGTAATCTCTGGCAGGGATTGGGAATGAACTGCGCAAGGGAGCCTGTGCTGCGCGCCTTGCAGCGCTGTCCGCTTGCTCGTTTCCAACGATACCTATGTGGCTTGGAATCCAGCAGAAGTGGACAACTTTTCCCGGCCTGATCTAATAAAGTCAAGCGACGGAGGATATCATGTACAAAAGCGTCTGTTGGATTGTATCTGTTGGATTGAAGCGTCTTGTCTGTAGATTCGACATGATTATCCCTATCACCAAAACAAAAAATACTTCACGAGGCATTATCAACTGCTTCGACTTGAGGGAAATACCGGAGGAGGAGATTGTGGATGGCTTGTCGGAGTTTGGAGTGACTGAGGCAAGGAAGATGAAAGCAAGGAGGGACTTTGAAATGATTACAACAAACAACGTGATATTAACATTCAACACCACAGATATTCCGCCTGAAATACGCTTAGGTTACGTCAGTGTAAAAGTCCGTGTTTTTCTTCCCAATCCCATGAGATGTTTCGAGTACCAAAAGTTCGGACATACCAATAAATTATGCCGGAATCGCCCTGCATGTGCCTACTGCGCCTCCCACGAACATGCTAGCGAAAACTGCACCTCGGAGACCCCCTTTTGTGCAAACTGTGGCGCAGGGCAGGATCCGCACACTTCTTTCGACCGAACTTGCCCGACTTATATCAGAGAGAAAGACATCATTTATATCTAACACACACAAAAAGTATCGTTTCGCGACGCAAGAGATCATTATGAACAAACTCATCCCAGAATATCTTACGCATCCAAAGTTAAAAATAGCATGTATGTTTCACAGCACGCACAGCCCGACAGAGCCTCTGAGTTGATCGCACAATTAACAGCCCTTCTTCGCTCCTTTGGAGTGCCTCCTGCGTCACAAGTGAGTCAAGGTCAGCCAAGCCAATACCACACTGATGCGACCGAGGTTCCACCATCCACGAGTGACGCCGTTCGACCACCAGAGGCCCCCTCCCGACCAACGCCCGAGGGTGGGGCGTGGACGCTGGTCCAACGGTCAAAGAGGCCTCCTCGGTCCTTTTCGCCCAGTCCCAGCCCCTCCCCATCTACATCGAAATTCCCACCTCCCAATCCCCATCTGCTCTCCAACTTACCCTCACCTCCCACACGCCCCACCAACACCTCAAACCCCAGCCTCTCCACCTCCTCCCTGCCTGATCATCGCCTTCCCTCAGTCCTATCCACCGATGCCCAACCAATCTCCAACCTTTCCACACTCAAATCCGCCTCCAATCAGACATCCCCACGTTCCACAGCACTATCCAAAGTACCAAAATCCTTACCATCCACATCCATACCTCCCACCTCCAACACAACCATTACCAACACATCCTCTTGCCAACCTTCAGCATCCAAGTTCACCTCCCGCTCTCTCCCCCTGACCTCCAGACACCTCATGGCAGCCGCACCTACGACCCGACCATCTGGAGTCGCGGTACACCCTGGAGCCCCTGACCTGGGAGCACGAGGACGTTCAACCCGACGTGATTCCGTTCACTCGAGTCCGAAATCCGGAAGCCAACTTCCAACCGCAACCCCTCCACCATCACCACCAGTCTCGACCAGGCCGCCTGTCACCCCTCCCCCACGTTGAGCTGGTCACCCCCCGATTTGCCCTCCAGCCTCGAATCGCATGACGAAGTGAGCTCTCCCAGGGGCGGTGCCCCCTTCCGAGATTGGCAGCCCCCGGTCACGGCCGCGTAGCCAAACACCTGAGGAAGTGAGGTCGGAAACAGAGAACATTTAACTTGTCCTCTTCTCCCCTGTTTTTTTAGCTCACAACTCTCACCTTTATATATTTAACGTATGAGTTTTATTTTCCAATGGAATTGCAGAGGTTTGAGAACCAGCCTAAACAACCTCCAAACTATTTTACACTCACGAGTACCGCTAGCGGTTTGTCTCCAAGAGACGAAGCTTTCTTCTAATGCACATTTCCACTTGAAAAGCTACTCTGTGTTGCGTAAGGATATTGCTTCTCGCACTGTGGCGCACGGCGGAGTACTCATTGCCGTGCACAACTCTGTTTCCTTTCAGGAAATATCTGTATCTTCGAATATTCAGTGTGTTGCTGCTCGTATGAAAATAAATCGCCACGCCGTTACCATATACAGCATATATTTACCATCGGGAGAGATGTTTCCACTTTCTGAGCTGTCCCAAATGGTGGGGCAGCTCACGCCACCGGTGATGATGTGCGGATATTTGAATGCCCATCATACTATTTGGGGCTCAAGCATGACGACGAGCCGTGGACGTGCAATGGAACGTTTTATACGAGATGTCCCACTATGCGTCCTAACACAGGAAAGCCAACCCATTATACATTGCCCACGGGACAGACCTCTGTGCTGGATCCCATCCTCTGCAGTCCAGAAATTGCACCGTTTTTAGAATGGACCGTGGGTGGCGACCAGTGCAACAGTGACCATTTCCCTGTTTGGTCTAGTTTTATTAACCGTGTTTCTGTAAGCCGACGACCCCCAAGTGGATATTTAGCAGAGCCGACTGGGATTCTTCCCAAGCAAGTCTTGAGTGTACACTACGCGACCACTCCGATGAATCTGCTATCCCCGTAGAGACATTCACGGCGGCCACTGTGCAGAGTGCTCTACGGCACATCCATCGCTCATCAGGAACATCACTTCGAGTGCCCGTCCCATGGTGGTCGGAAAAGTGCCGAGAGGCTTTGATTGCCAGGAAGAGGGCGCTTCGTATCTTTAATAGAAATGGCTGTACGCCAAACTTAATAGCTTTCCGCAAAGCGCGGGCAATCGCCGGACGTACCACAGCCGAAGCAAAACGAGACTCATGGAAAGCGTATGTCAACACTTTAAATCGTTCCACATCATTGTCATCTGTATGGTCCCGCATAAAACGCTTCTCCGGAAGGTATACGCCACTTCCACTCCCCACCTTGCACATGGCTGGGCGAGACATCATCGACCCGGAAGAAGTAGCCGAAAAGATCGGACGAGCTTTATCAGCATCAACGATGTGGGTGCATCATTGCCAACTTCTGTAGGGAAAGCACTATTCGTGGATGACTTTGCCGTGTGGTGCTCTTCGCGCACTGTGCACTCGGTAGAGACAACTCCAGCTGGCTGTCGGGAAGGTGCAGGATTGGTGTGACGAAACAGGTTTCGCTATGTCCACAACGAAGACCGTCGCTGTTCACTTCTGTCGCAAATGCTCTTGCACAGATCACCGGAACCTTGCAACCTTGCACAGATCAACCATGCTCAACGGAAACCGCATTCCATTCAAACCAGCTGCGAAGTTTCTAGGTGTGTGGATTGAATGTCGGTTGACATACAGCATTCACATCAACGACCTAGCACAGAAATGTGCAAAGAGACTGCAGGTGATGAATACTGTCTCGAGATGTTCATATGGCGCAGATAGTTAGTATGTTTTACTTCTGATGTACCGATCTCTTGTGCATTCTAAGATTGACTACGGATGTTTTATTTATGACGGAGCATATGCCACAACCAAGCGTCGTCTTGATGTGATTCATAATGCAGCTCTTCGCATTACTACTGGAGCATTTCGTACTTCCCCGGCTGATAGTGTAATGGCAGAGGCAAACGAGCTACCTCTTGCGCTGCGCCGTAAATTATTGGGGGCAAGGTACGCATATAATGTCGCCAAAAACCGAAAGCATCCAGCCTATCGGTGGATATTCTCGGTGACCCAAGGGCACGTCAAGGGGCCCATATTCAGCGTGGATTGCCGTTCTCCATTCGTATGGCCTCGACCCTCCGTAATTGTAATATTAGGCCGGGTTGTGCGGCACGTACTATTACGCCGAGCACCCCACCCCACCTTGGCAGGTCGTCCCAGTACAAATTGATGTCACTTTGTCATGTTCGAAGAAAGGAGATGTAAACCCCGAGGAACTCCGCGCTCTGGCATTATACAAAAATATATATGAATTTCACGATTTCTCGCGGATTTACACAGACTGTTCCAAATTCGTATCTGATGTTGGATGCGCTTAGGTCAGTCGACACGGGGTTCGGTCTTTTTGTTTACCAATATACGCATCGATTTTTACTGCTGAATTGTACGCGATTCTTCAAGCCCTGTATTTTATGCAAGACCAGGCCATCAAACACGTGATTTTCACAGACTCCCTGAGCAGTTTCTGGACATTGAAAGCCTTCAACCATGATAACAGACTTGTCCGTAGGGTTATGCGAGTCGTCAAATCCCTAAATGACATCGACAAAATTATCATCTTCTGCTGGATTCCCAGCCATGTCGGACTTGCTGGGAATGAAGCTGCTGACATAACTGCCAAGTACGCCATCACCAATGGCCGGGAAGTCCACTTACGGCTCCCTCCAAGAGACTTCTATCCTACTATATTGTCAAGTATACGGTTAAAATGGCAACGAGCATGGAATTCAAAGTGCAGTAAGCTGAGGGTTTTGAAGCCAGCAGTAGGGCTGTGGAGGTCTTCAAGCCGGACACAACTACGAGAGGAAGTAATACTCTGCCGATTGAGGATAGGTCATACCTTCGCGACACATGGGTACATACTGACCGGTGATGACCGACCTTTATGCCCACGCTGTTCGGACCCACTTACCGCGTATCATGTTTTAGTAGGTTGTGTACTTTTGGAACCACTACGACGCCACATTTTAGGACAGCTGGACGCCGACACTACTTTGCATACGCTAATAGGAAACTACTCTGAGGTCGTGGCGTCTGGGATGATTTTTACCTTCTTTCAACAAGCACTCTTTGATGTTGTATATCGCCGCTCCTAAGGATTATTAATTACTGACCGCTGTGGGAGCATGATAGATTCTCTGTAAACACAGTTATGGGCGCAAAATGACCCTGGCAGTCGACGCACCCCCAAGCTCCAATTCATCATCAGGTGCTTCTCAAAATGGAACAGAAACATTAACTCTCCCATTGCTATATTGCAAAATGTAACGAGAGTCCAGAAAATTAAATGGGATGGTATTATCACACTGAGCTGTTCTTCAGAGGGCTCTCCTAATCGTATCAGTAGGTAAGAATGATAGATCCATTTGCCAATGCACAGACCACCGTCGCCCGCAAGGCCTCAATCACCGTGATTCACACCCCTTGCTTGGGGTGGGGGATTGTCTTGATGCTCATGCTCTCTCTCTCTCTCTTTTATCTCTCTCGCTCTCTCTCTCTCTCCTTCTCTTTCTCTCCTTCTCTCTCTTTCTCGTTCCCGTTCCCGTTCTCTTTGTCTTTGTCTTTGCTCGAAGGCGTCGACAATGAGAACACTGCCTTCTTGACCTAGACTCAGCCTTCTTGACTCTTTGAGTTTCAGAGGGTGTCACTTTGTTTCACTCCTGATTCTCTGAAATGTCACATGCCTAATGGCGTCAACAGCTGTCAATAGATCCTGATCCATTTCGGAAGACGAATAGTGTGGACCAGCCAGAGTGCCGAGGAGCAACATACATCTCTTCGGTTTCAACAATCTCGGATTCGTGATAATTGCGAGCTTTCGATTACTCAAGATCTTTCCAAGCGCTGTTGTTGTTCTTAGTAGCTTTACGATTCATCGACTACTTTGGGCTATATAGCGTCGCCAATCTCTCACGTAGATTGGGCTCGGTCGAAGAGCAGCGACAGAACCTACCTGGACCCACAACTTTTATAAAGTCATAAAGTCATAAAGTATTAAGGCTTAATAAGAGCCACAGGGGCCCATCTGGGTTAAGCCTATCTAGAAAGGTACTAGAATGTACATACTCCCACCCCAATCAATCCCTTATCCCAAGTTCCTAGGAAGCTATATATCCCAGCCCATCTAACACCACTCACTTGCTACCGCCTAACACCCTCAATAATCACAAGCTCCTCCCATCATACCCATCGTGCCACCATAGACAACCTCATCAGCATCATCCCGAAGGAAGGTGCCGAATCCTGCTAGGCATCCCACGAAATTCATAAAGTTTTGGTTGGAAGACGGGCACCTTGCCCCAAGACTATTCCCCTCCGTTTTTCCGAGTCGCTTGTGACAGTCGACAAATATAGACAAATATATTGCCAACTGGGTCAGCCATGTAGCTTGGAAAGCTCTCAACCCCTTTTCTACCTGATTCAAGATCATTTTATTGGATTTGTAACAGTTTATTGAGATGCTACCACTGATAAGTAAAAAAAAAAAAAAAAAAAAAAAAAAAAAAACACCATGGGCTTCAGTTTCCTAAACGGCTGCATCACAAAGCACATATCCATGTCTCTCTCAACCCCTTTTCTACCTGATTCAAGATCATTTTATTGGATTTGTAACAGTTTATTGAGATGCTACCACTGATTAGTAAAAAAAACAAAAACAAAAACACCATGGGCTTCAGTTTCCTAAACGGCTGCATCACAAAGCACATATCCATGTCTCATCTATTGTACTTGACCAAACCACGAGCATATCCTTGGGCGTGTGAGAAGCTTTCAATGTTTTCCATCAACCTGGCCTCACTGAAGTCAGGGTTACCTGAAACCCCACAAATCAAATAGTGCAGAGCATGGATTGAAATGTCTTCTGATTGAACACAATGTCATTGGAGCTGCACTGGCCCCAGTAGTGACAGCTATGGAAGAAACACTGCTTGATGGAGTCACCCCAAAGTAGGGTATCAACAATGTACTTGACCTTGCATGGCCCATTTTTAGTGATGTTCTCACACTGATGTGCATACCCAATTTCCAGCAGCCAGGTAACCTTATGAAGTTGTGACACATATATACCATCCTAAATACATGATAAATGTTGTGCACTCTTGACTATTCTCATGAAGCACCACACTCTGATACCTGTTCCATTTGTGTGTGTGTGTGTGTGTGTGTGTGCGTGCGTGCGTGCGTGCGTGCGTGCGTGCGTGCGTGCGTGCGTGCGTGCGTGCGTGCGTGCGTGCGTGCGTGCATGCGTGCGTGCGTGCGTGCGTGCGTGCGTGCGTGCGTGCGTGCGTGCGTGCGTGCATGTGTGATAAGGGTTTTAGGGTGCATCGACCATGGTAGATCAGCCCTGTTCCATTTGTCTAAGATAGTTTTCTTGGTGTTACTTGGACAGAGACTGGATGATGGTGCATGATGCATCTGCTTTGTTGTTGACTCCTTTACTTATTTTGGTGCCCATATTCCATCTACCCATTTTAGAATCAGCCCAATAGATTCTGAGATCTTGGGAGATCTGCCCCTGATGGATTTAGTTAAAAAAAAGAGCCCTACCATAATAGGGATAAAACATGAGTGTTATCTGATAGACCACACACAGCTCACAAAATGCTCCCTTGTCACAGTCAGTATTCACAATTTACTCAGATAAATGGAAGATGGCCCACATCAACAATCTGTCATATAATTGCAGCTTATTGCATTCACAAGGAAAGTTAATTACAAGTTTTACCTACAGCAAGGAAAAAAGAGGTTGTGGTCATTGTTTTCAAATTCTGACAATTATTTTTGCTAATATAAGTGCAGCTTATGGTGCTAATGAGGAAAGCATAACACATATTTGACCTTGGTGAAGCAAATAAAAAGATTAGGCAAGGCTAGGTTCAGTTAGGTTAGGTCTATTTCATTCGGGAAAACTTGGAGGGCAAAAGTTTTATTGAAATTTCTCAATCATTCTATATTTATTTTTATAAAAAGGGAAGTTAGGCTGGGTTACACACTTTTTAATTTGAACACTTTTTGGAAACATGACATTTTGAGAACAAAAACAAATATGTAAAAAAGTGAGGCTAGGCTATGTTAAGCTAGGTTACGTTAGGATAGGATAGAATAGGTTAGATTTTGGTGTTATTGCAGTTTAAGAAGTTACCAAGAAAAGGCTTGCACAAATCTCACCTCTATAAAGAATAGAAAGAGGCTAGGTTAGGATTTTTACGTGGAGAACTTGCGTCTGCAGAGAACTGCAAACTACCCTACCCTACCCTACCCAACCTAACATGTTATTGAAGAAAAAATCAATTGTTTCTTAAATGCCAGAAAATGTTGAACATGATTTTCAAATAAAAAATGAACCTAACCTAACCTAACCCAACTTAGAAACTTCATTTCCTCCATGGAGGTAAAAGGTGTGCAAAACTTCTCTTGTGAATACCTTAAAAGCACAAAAATACTGGCTAGGCCAAGTTGTTTGACGTTGAGAAATATTCAAGAACAAAATTGTTAATATTTTCAGAAGCTCCAAATTATCTTAAAAAGAGGTTAGGGTAGTCAAGGTTAGGTTCGACTTCACTAGCTAAGGATATATTTTGTGAAAGGCAACAGTATTTTTCATTACATATTCAATCGATTAAAGCTTTTTTCTTGATATTATTTTGCTCACCAACTGAAAAGTGAGCATTAACAGAAATGGGTGCTCACATTACCTTCATCACATTAATCAACATGGTATTCATATATATCTTTGAAAAAACAAAATCTGGCAGTGCCCTAAAATCCTAATTTATGCAATCTGCTATGATTAAGGAAAGATTATATTGTAAAGTTCTACTTCAAAATAAGCTTTGAATTATTGGAATTTCTTCTTCCAATGCCATGTTTATTTATGTGGTTAACATGATTTGACCACCCATTTTCTCTGCAAATGCATACTTTACAGTTTGCTTTGAGTTTGGTAGTATAGCATAACAATAATGTTCCAAAGAAAGAAAAAATGTAAAATGATTTAACCTAGTCGAGCCTAAGTCTACATGTATGGAACAAAATTTAAAATGAAAAATTTTCAAACAATTTGTTATCCATAAAACACTCTTAGCCTAACCTAGCTTAATGCATTTTTGAAGAAAGTATTATTTTTTGGGGGAAAAACATCACAAAAATTGGCATTATTGCAGATTAAGATATCTACAAGCAAATTATACACACATTTTACCTTCATGAAGCAAACAAAGGGTTCTGTTTGATTAAGTTAGGTTAGGCTTTGTATTAAGTTGCATTAAGTAGACTTTGCATTAAGTTGTAAGAATTCAAACTTCTTTTTTAGAAATTTATCAGCTAAAAATTCAACTTGTTTTTCTTGAAAAGCAGATCAGGCTAGGTTAGGTTGTGCTAGGTATTCAAAGTTGATTTATTTTTAAAGAAAAGGCTGTTAAACATTTTTCATTTTTTATGTTTTTTTTTCTTACATGAAAGGTGAGACTAGGTTAGGTGATATGCTGCATTTTATATTTTGGACATTACACTTTATGCTATAATACCCAACTCCAAGCCAATTTTTGGTTGCTATTTTTCCTGCTGACTAAAAGGTATACATTTGCAGAGGAAATGAGTGGCTGCATCATGTTAACTACATTTATAAACATTGCATTGGAAAAAGGGAGTCCAAGAATAAAAAAATTACTTTAACTACAAAGCTACCAAAAAGTAGGATATTTTTTCCAACTTAAAAGAAAGGCATAGACTAACTGAACCCAACCTAACCAAACCTGGCACCTTCATTTGCTTCATGGAGGTAAGATGTGTGCACAACTTGTCTCATGGATACCCTAAAGTTCAATAATACTGATTAAAGTATGCATGGCATGCACTGCACTACCATAAACTTCTTAGATACATCAATATATGTTGTCCTTTCTCTTCATACTTCTACAAATTTAAGTTGTACAGGTACCTATGTATGGGTACCCAAAAATCTAGAAACCAATTCTGGTAAATTTGCAGTTTAAGGTTATTCCTGATTTCTTGGAATTTATTTGTCTAATGTAATGTTTATGAATGTGGTGAACATGATGTGACCACTAATTTCCTGTACAAATGCATACTTTTTAGCTGGGAGGCAAAATAACACCTGAATGAGGCTTGGAGTTCAGTGATATAGCATAAAAAGTAATGTTCAAAATCAAGAAAAGATAATGGAGCATAACCATATCAAACCTAGCCTGCCTTCCCTTCCATGCAAAGAAGCAAATTATTATTTTTTAATGGAGAATTCCCAATAATTTCTTTTCTCAAGCATATTGAAATGAAAAAAACAACCAAACCTAACCTAACCTAAGCTAGCCTGAACTGTTTTTGGAAAAAAAACTCATTAAAAAATTGATCCGACTTACAATAAAAGCCTAAATTTATGCTTTAAGGTGTTTTTTTAAAATCCTTTGTTGGAATAACATGTTTATGAAGGTGGATAAGATGATGGACCACTTGTTTCATGTGCAAATGCTTACTTTTCAGGTTGTGAGCAAAACAATGTCAAAAAGGGGCATTGAATTAGCTAATATAGCATAACCAAAACTAAAAATCTTACCTTACCAAAACCAAAACTAACCAAATCTAACCTAACCTAAGTTGCTTTTGGAAGAAAAAAATCCTTTGATTTTTTTTTGGGGGGGGGGGGATTTTCCAACTTAAAAAAACAAATCTAACCTAACCGAACCTAACCCATTTGTTTGCTTTATGGAGGCAAATATGTCTAATACCTTTTCTTGTTATCACCTTAAAGCACAATAATACTGCTCGGTTAAACTATTGGTGTCACAAACCATTTCTAACCTTATTTGTAGGTTGCAATTCCGTTGTGCAGTTCCCAGTACTCTCAGCAAAGGATTTAATCTCATCATTTGCGAAAAAAGCATAGCTAAACACCAAATAATATATCGCAAAAGAAAAGCAAACAGAAAATTAAATATCGTTCTATCCCAATCCGTGTCTACTGAGCTTTTTACATATGTTACAGTTGCGGAGTGTTTGTCTCGACAAAATAAAATAATTCTGCTCAGGGTGCGTTCTTTTTCACTTTCCACTTATGATCTCACGAGGCTCTGACGTCATAAGTGTTTTCTTATGTCTACGAAACACGGGAAAATAATTTGTGGATTTTGTGATGAACGCAAGGATTGTGAGTGCTATATCAGAACCGCTAATGCTCATAGCCTCTAACGGTTCGAAACATCTTGGGAATCAAAAGGACTAAGCGTTCAAAACCTCTAATTTCGGAGATTTGATTCCGTATTGGATAAGTTCAGAACTTCTAATATTCAAAACCTCTAACCGTTCAAATTCTCGTAGGAGTTCAAAGCAGCTAAAGACTCAAAAGCACGAGCGATCAAAAGCTCTAGGTCTTCAAAACCTCGAAGGTAACAAAACATCGAATCCACAAAAGCAGCAAGAGTTCTTGCCGTCTAATAGCAAACGAGTCCAGAACCTCTAGAGATCAAAACCTCTAACGTGTTCAAAACCACTAATCAATGATTTTTTGCGTTGAAGAAGTGCGATTTTGCTCCGAAAGGTGTCGCGTGGGCGATATTTTATATCTTTTCGTATGTGGCTGGGTCCTCTAAATTCCGTCTAATTCAGTGTGGTGTTCGCAGCTAGGAATCCTGAAAGTATTCGGGGAAGTGTTCAAGCTAGTTTGTGCTCAATTTGCCTAACTTGTGTAAAGTCTTCAGACAAATAGAATATTCATGGAAGAGTTCAACTCTGGTCGAAGCAACCCAAAGCCCAAATAGCTAACTAATTGAGCAAGTTGAGCAACTAATTGACTAATGGAGACAACCAGGGGAAACCGTTCCTTCAGCGGCCATAGGGCCACTTAAACTTGTGACGACGTCATTCGTTAGACATTTCCTGCGCACTTCCTGCGCCAGAATATAAACGTACTTTCACAAGCCTTATATCTATGGTGGCTGTGGTGCTGCGCGCATATTTTTTTTCGTCGCCGAGTTTTGACAAACAAGAGCCAGAATAGTGCAGAAACTCGTGAAACTGGATTGCCATCCCCAATACTATAAACAAATGAGTTTTTTTCTGGAAATATTGCATTAAAATCGCCATGGTTTACATGTCGATGGAAATATACCATGGTTTGCTTTGCAATTGCAGGCGGCAATTGTGTGGAAAATAGATCATAAACACAGTATAATATTACAACACTATCATAGGCTGTGACGATCGTGACCAATTGTCACAACCAAGGTCACAACGAAGTCAATTTGGTCCCGTTACGGGGGATTTCTGTTCATATTTCTGAGTTTGTGCGGTGTTAACACCATTTGTAAGACTGGTTGTGTTGGGCATGAGTTAAGAGGTAGGTACCTAGTCACCCCACGTTGTATAAACCCTCAATCATTGATTTGTCCACATAATAAGGCTGAAGATGAACAATTGCGCCTATGGTCATACACTGGATTCCAGGCAGCTTGGCCACAAAAAAAAAGTTAGTTTAGTGCCCCCCCCCAACGAACTTCATAAAGTAACATTCATGGTTATATAGGTAGGTGCTACCGATGTAAGTGTACCTACATAGATATCAGCCAGTCTGCAAAGTGGAACTAACTTGCTTCACTCAAAGATTATTTGTTGGCATCCTTTTGCTTGTTGACTGAAAAGTATGCATTGGAAATGCTTGTGCTGGAAATAAGTGCTTGTGTCATATTCATAAAGAAACATTTTCACGTGTTTATAGCATATTTGCAAGCATGCAATTATTTTTTCATAATTAAAATCTCACCAATGCCCTAAGATGCAAATTTACTAGTTCCTGAGGGCTCCTGTTATAAATAATATTTAATTGTGTTATCTAGACATATCCCTGATATCAGCATAACAATTATAATGTATTTAAAATTGGCATGTTCAGTTTCAGTGTGTTATTGCAGCTTATGCTGGATAAAAAGTTTTTATTTGTAGTTGGCAGGTGTTCAGTGGATGATTTTTTAAATGATATAATAAACCAATGTTGGCTGTCCGAAGTCGGTTTTACAGCGGCAATTTGCTCTCCCGTCTAGTCGCTTTTCATCCTTCCAAGTCATTCCTTGCTTCAACTAAACATTCCAGACATGAACTAAAAAAGTACATCGAAGAACATTTATTATTAACAAGAATTGGTTTCTCTCAATTTTCTCAGCTTTTTCATTGACAAAACTTGTTTCTTGGTGGTGAGAATAAAACGATTTTAGACTGATTGTTTTAGTATAATTTTCCTTAAACCATTCTATATCCCGAAACCTATATCCCAATACGCGGCAGGCAACAAATCAGTCGGTGCACGAGCGTCCTCCTACTCGTGGGGTGTGTTGTGAATATTTATTAGTTGTGCGGCGTCAGCATGTCGGCAGTATCAGATATGGATTTATAAACTTGGTTGACATCGATTAAGTGTACTTTTGTTATCATTTTCTCTACCGTTGTTCAGGAAGTTGGCTTATAACCACATCCTTCGCTAATTTAACCACAGCGCCAATTTGTCATCTGGCAGTCATCCGTCGGCTGCCAGATCCCGTA
Organism: Ashinkailepas kermadecensis; assembly: GCA_034440615.1. Taxonomy (NCBI): domain Eukaryota; kingdom Metazoa; phylum Arthropoda; class Thecostraca; family Neolepadidae; genus Ashinkailepas; species Ashinkailepas kermadecensis. Next base: position 107,878 of record JAOTOM010002939.1, read on the forward strand.
TAGCTGAGTGCAGTCTCGACGTAAATTAGAAAGCGTTTTGAAATTTGCTGATATTCGTAAGTTTAATTCTACTTATTTCAGCAGTGTCAATAGTACAACCTATTTCATTATTAAATCTGATGTGAGAATGAGATTTGGTGGTCACTTTTAATTTATGCAGATCACTATGTCGGGTCTTCTCCCTCTATCTTGTTCCTGAAACCACGTGACCTGGGAGCAAATTTCCGCTGTAAAACCGGCTACTGCCATTCTCCCAGTTATGGCAGATTGAAGTCATGCATTAGTGTGCATCTGTATCAATCATGTTTCTTAACTGACTGCAAGACAGATTAAAGATTGTGTGTGCTTGCTTTTGTCTTGTGGTGCTAACAGAAGTGGAAATTTCACCATAATAACTTACCACATCAGGGAAGCAGTATGTGCATCCTAAAGAGATATTCACACCAAATTCGGTGTGAATACACCGATGTTATGTGGTGATGTTAATAACACCGGTGATGTTAGTGAAATTGGCCTCTGATTGTTCTTAGAACTGTGTGCCATACTTACTGTGCTCCAGTATGTTCATTGCCAACAAATTGTTCTTGATTTTAAGGGAATCACTAAGATTGCTTTGAATATTTCACTGAACTTCACCTCCAAAAAGCTCCTCTTATCTGACAGAAGCAGTTGCAGAAGGGCTGTATGATCTCATCAAATGAACAGTCATGTGAACCTGCATGTGGGATGTGATTCTCTAGGCGCATTGGTATAGGTGGTAATTAAAAAGTGGCACTGCTGCAAATGCAACTACATACTTCCAGTGATCTAGGGTCATTTCAAATAATAGCTGAGAACAATTAAAAATAATTGAAGGGGATGGTTTCTAAATACTTGTGTTTGTATACACCACCAATGGCAAAACCACATGCATATGGAGCTTGAACAAGATTAATTCCATTCTCAATTTCCAGTCATTGTCAAACTTGCATACCATTGAGTGAACCAGTGAACAACAAACACAATTATCATTGTGATTGTGGATATACAAACTATAATTATCTTCAACAGCCCGCCCATCACACTATCAGCTTGATATTTACCTGGTGCCTACCTAGGTACCTACATGGGTAATCTTTACCTTTCGGCCGACACATACTGCCAAGGTTAGTGATTTGTAAAGAGGTGTACAGTGGGGAACAGTGACGTCACAGGAGTCAGGGAAGTGACGTCACAGGTGTCGGGTGTCGGTAAAGATTACCACCTAACCTAGACTAAGATAATGTAGCATAATATATAAAATGTATCATAGCATAATATAATCTAACCTAACCTAACCGGAAAACCAGAATCCTCCAAAGCAATCATGGACATCGGCACTTGTGACATCGTGACGTCACTTCTCTGACTCCTGTGATGTCACTGTTCCCCACTGTATACCTCTTTACAAATCACTAACCTTGGCAGTATGTGTCGGCCGAAAGGTAAAGATTACCCCTACATGCCCAGTGAAAATGTTGATGTGCATGCATTCAATATTGATATGGGGAAACCAAGTTTCAAACTGAACCGACGAGAGCCATGTGCGAGCCAATCTGCCAGCTTATGATACCATGAAAGACAAAACTCAGCAATAAGCTGCATGGACAGTGGACACTGCATTATAATTGATATTCCTAAGTAATAGGTACTAAGTTATGGCGCACATGACCTCCAAAGCAAACCTTAAAAGGTACACCAAAGTTAGCCTTCAAGCCTTGGTGACGTCACAGCTTTTTACTCATATATTGCAGAAATTGGTAGCATCAGGCATGTTTCAATTTCGCTCCGCATGGGGGGAGTGATTTTTTAGGCGTGCGGGACTATAAAGGTCATTTGCGCCGCCTCTAAAACGAGTACGTTACATGCCTGTCTATAATAGCGAGTGTTTGCGATCAAGGTGCAGGCAGGTGAACATTTACGTTAAGGGAATTTTACGTTATAGTTTGTGTGATATTTTAGGTGCTGAAGGCGGAGGCTGGGATGGGGACATCTCCCTGATGTCTAAATGGTTTTAATTTCACTTTACTCCTCCACAAAGTGATTTTTAGTTTGCGTGGGGGCGGGGCTGCGCATGAAACATACGAAGTTTATGCATTGCCCATATAGTTTTGCACGTTGCATGATTTTTTCTCGACAAAATGGAGGACTACCCTGTATTGGTATTTTGCATGCTGGCGCAGCTAGGCATAGTCCGAGAATGGTTTCATTGATGCGTTTGAGTGAGGAAAGACAATACCACCGAACAATAACCAGTAATTAGCAGCAATATAGTAATTGCGTGTTTGAAGTTGCAAATTTCCTGTCTCCCTCCTTGAAAAATAGAATTGGGTATAGCGGCCACCGGTCGTGATGTCTGTTCTCTAGAACATCCAAAACGGTAGCAACGAAAGATAAAAAGTCAAAGTACAAAAATCCTAGAATCTCAAACTAGCGATTGTTTTCGACAAATATGACGGAGGTGAGCAGGGGTGTCGATTTTTTTTTAAAACATTGGGGGGGGCGAAGTTTCAACGTACTAGACCTCCCCCCAACGAAAACTCGTCGGATTTCGTCCACTATATTTTCAGACCTCAATAATTCGGATTTTTTATTTGACGATGTGTATGTTTATGTTTATTCAGCATCCTCGCCAATGGGCAGAATCGTCCAGTAACAGGTGAAGTCACCTAAGCAAAAGAGCAGTACACGGTACATGTCAACATAACAACTTTGAGTTATGGCATCCGACTACAGTCATACAATGGACTCGGGTCCATCGTAATCGTGAACGTCATCGTCATCGTCAACGTTACCGTCACCCTCCCCTCACTCTACACACCAACAAACACACACCGGCTTCAGTAAAATATTGCTGCGCCCATATGCAGGCTAAAACACACCGGCCTTGATGGAGCATCGAAGCACAACAGGCCTGAACTGTGATGACGATGGGTAAAGGTATTTCCTTTTGGCCTAACATTAGGGAGGGACGAAGCCAAAGTTTTGTGGGGCGAATTCGGGGTCGGGGAGGGGGTACAGCCTCCACAAAAGCATATAAATCGAAAACAATGTCCTCTGATCAAACATGTGCATTGATGTAGTCATCGTGATCGCCGAGTCTAGTCAGTCACCACACACGACACCAAGCAAACTAAAATGCACAACGGATCATAGACATCAATCAGAGCAATCGTCCTACTACTTTTCTACAACAATCTAAAAACTCCACACGTATCCAATGGCGCAGCCAAGAGCAAGAGTAGAACACGCCGGGTACATGGCTCTCCGGTCACGGCCCAGGAGTCCGAAAAGGTCAGCCTAGGAGATTCCCAGAAGTGCCATCCGACGGTTTTGAAATGGATATGTCGGCTGGAATGGTTCCTTTGCTAGAGACGGAAATAAAAAGTACAAAACTTCGGAAAGTGGGAATAATGGCAGAAATCAAAGCAGTTTTCAAATCGGCGCAATTGGAATGGTCCCCGCACCAGGTGTGTCACAATGGGGGCATTTTTACTGCAGCCCTGTTAGTACTTGTAATCCTTTCCCTCCAGAAGGTTAAGTGCGTAGTTTTCTATATCTTTGGTGGTGCTTGGACTCCACCATATTTGCCTTCTTGACCTCATTCACCAATGTGACATCTAATTCCCCTTGAAATTCACTTGGGACGGATCCAGGAGGATAATATTCCAAAATCTCAAATGTGCCGGGATTCGCAGTGGTTGCTGCATAGCAACACCAAATCCAGATCATAATGTTCTTTCATCAAATCAAATAACTCTGCTTTCCCAAAATTTCAATCAAGGCCAAGGTTACTAAACGGAGGTCAGGTGAAATTATCTCTTCTTATCGTAGGAAGGGGAAAACTTTTTGTGCAGAACATGATGAAAGAATGATATAGGCATTTGGCTTTCAAATATGTGACAAGGTCAATGGTGTTAGGTCAGGTCAAGTATTATGCTTATTCTACACTGCCGTCTTGTGTGTGGAGTTGGGATTTTTGTGCGCGTCAGCTGCCTTAGCGACATTGCGCCCGCAATGTGGTCTTATGCCGAATGATATTGTTCCTTGTGAATTGAAATCTTAATTCAGTTTTAGAGCCTCCGAAGTAGTACACCATGACATTGTGTGAACAATGATCCGAGATGACCCGACTTCGTGTGACCGGACCATATCATATAAAGCAAATATAGAGTATGTAAAGGGCAAATATAAAGAGGTGCAAAATGTCAGACAGTAGGAACACATGACAGACGTAAGGTGTCTTCATATAGGTGCGAGGGACACGAATAAGGCCACAAGGGTGCCGGGTCCAAAGGCATTTCCGGCCGCGCTGCTGTTAGTACCTGTAATCATTACCCTAGTGGAAGTAAGGTCAGTCTCGCTGCTGACAGAATTTGCTTTTCTGATGGCATCAATATTCATCGCTGGAAATGCACAACAAGAGCAGCTGTGTCTCAAGCAGATTCAATGGCTGTGACGAATTGGGAAATATCAATACATCGGTGACATTGGTACCTATTAATGGAAAGGTGAACGGTAGAATGCGGAGAAAGTGACCACTAATGCACACAAAACTGCTCGGAAAGATGATGCAAAGCCGTGACTAATCCCACACCGTTCACTGTAACTCACCAGGGCCGTGGAGTGCGCACCGTACACCAGGGTTGGATTTATACTTTGCAATCCTGGGTGATGAGAGGACAACATCTGAGTGATGGAATACGGAGAGGATATTTTCCTTCAAATCTTGCCATCAGAATCTCATTTTGAAGTTCCAGGTGAATCTTGAGCACTTTAACACAGGGCAATTCAGTGTCGAACACCATCGGACGTCCAAATTGAAAACGCATGGAGGAAACAACATGGAGGAAACAACATGGAGGATAATTTTGCGAAGAGGATAATGCTATGGATGGCAAAAATCCAGGAAAACCCCGTTTTTCGACCCTGACGTCCATTGTAACGGGCCAGGGTCGCAGAGCAAACCGCCCACTGTGGCGGACCGTGGTTGTGGAGCACACCTTCTATTATGGCGGACCAGAGCCGCGAAGCGCACCGTCCACTCTGGCGGACCGGTGCGCGGAGCCCATGGTCCACCGTAGCGGACCGGAGCCGCGGAGCACACCGTCCACTGTGGCGGACCAGGGCCGCGGAGTACATCATCAACCGTGGCAGACCAGGGTCGCAGAGTACACCGTCCACTGTGGTGGACCGGTACCGTGGGGCATACCTACTATGACGGACTAGGGTCGCGAAGCATAGCGTCCACTGCGGCGGATCAGGGCCGCGGAGTACACCATCCATTGTGGTAGATCAGGGTCGCGGAACAAACCGTCCACTGTGGCGGATCAGGGCCGTGGAGTACACCGTCCATTGTAACGGACCTGGGCCGCGGAGCACACCGTCCACTGTTGCGAATCAGGGCCGTGGAGTACACCGTCCACTGTGGCACATCGCCCACAGCATAACCTAACCTAACCTAGCCTAACCTCCCTTTGGAGAAAACAAAATCAAAAAATAAAATTAGAAAAAGTTAAAGCATTTTATTATCTGAAGATGTTCAAAATTTACAAACCTAACCCAACCTAACCTAACCTAACATGAGTTGCTCTGGTATAAAAAAAAAATTATTTGTTAATTTGCAGTTTAAGGCGTTTTTATTTATTTTTTGAATTTGTCTTCAGAATCCCATGTTCATGAGGGTGGCAAAGATGATGGGACCACTTATTTTCTGTGCAATCGCATTTTTGTTTAAAATAAAAAATGGTTTATTTTTTTTAGTTGGAAACTTTTTCACAAATTTCGAAAAATTCCAAAAAATCGGAACTTTTTCCTTCAAAAGCAGCTGACGTTAGGTTAGGCTAGGTTTGGTTCGGTTTTCTAATTTATAAAATTTTCAGATAATATATTGCTTAAAATTGTTTACTAATCTTCTCTCTCCGAAGGGTGGTTAGGATATGCTAGATTAATTTATGTTTGTTATGATTATTAGGTTATTGTATGGATTCACTAATGAGTGAATCCATACCATTCCCACTGGAGTCTAAAAGCTGCATCATAACCTTTCTTCTATAACGTATATCACAAGAACCCATCTCGATTCTACTGCTCACCCAGGACACTATAGAAGTCAATTAATGAAAGTGTTATTTCATTACCTACATTGTTAATGTAAACAGAAAGAAGTCCTTTGAACCATGTGTAATGTCATTCACAGTGCTGCTCCATCCACCTCCAACTCCAACCCTGACCAAACTTCAGGAGCGCATCCATCTCCACAGCAGCCTGCGAAACAAGGTGTGTATTGTAGCAAGAGTACTATGATCTGAATTCCATGGTATCCCTGTTGCCTAATAGTCCATCCTTGCCTATCCATGTAGGAGATGTTTGACTTTCCTCACACTGTCTGGAAAACTTGGGAGTTGAAATCACGTGTGAGTGATGAAACAGATGAGCTATTCCTATATGCTTATGTTGCAGAATTGCACGGCACAGTAGCATGCCAAATGGGGAGGGGACATTGTGGGCAGTTGCCCCCTGACAGGTTGTGGGGCCCCGGAGAATAGCGTCAAGCTCCTGAAAAAAAATTGCGCCAGTCGCCTTAATAATCCCGTTTGGGCCTCCAATAATCGCACCGGAGCCCCGTAGAATCGCACTGGGGCCAAAAAGTCGCGCAGGTGCTTCTGAAAAGGACGCTGGGTGCCTAAAAAGTTCTCACCTGGGCCCCTGAAAATCACGCTGGGGCTCGAAAGAGTCGAGCTGGGGTTCAAGAAAATCAGGACGGAGGCCACAAACGGTCGGGCCGGGGCCCCAGAAAGTCACGCTGAGTCTAGGGGTACCAATAATTATCGTCCGGATCCCTGAAAATCACGCTAGGGGCATGACAGATCGCACCGGGGCTTCAAAAGTCTCATTGTGATCACCCAACAAATGAAGCCGGGGCAACGAAAAACAGACCCGACATGGAAAATCAATCTGGGGTCCCAATAACCGCTCAAAAAGCCCACAAAACGTGTTGGGCCCCTAAAAACGTGTCCTAGCCACTAAAGCTCGAGCTAGGGATCCCAACAAGTGACCACGGGGCCCCCAAATATCGCGTTCGGGGCCCACAATTCCGTCGGTAATCCCAAAATGTAATGTCGGTAATCAAAAGCGTACAGAGTTTCGCAAAAAGCGACAGGGCCTTAAAATATGCGCTGCAGCTTGAAATAAACACATCGGGAGCGATAAATAAAAGCATAACAGAGGCTCTCCAGGCACACCAGGGCCATCAGACCGCACGGGGCCAAAAAAAACAGGCTTGGCCCTCAAAAATGGAATTGATCGTAAACAAGGAACAAATAGACCGGACATTAAATAAACACATCGGCGTCTTCGAAAACGCGCCGATACCACACAAATATCATCGGTGTATATAAAGGCAACAAAACTGTTTTAAAGAGCCGGGTCTCAAACATGTACCGGGCCCCTAACAAAAATTGGCTGGAGCCCTAAAGCACATCCATAGAAGAAGAAAATCACAACGGGTAAAAAACGAACACCTAGCCAGGGTCACGGCTCGGTAGCCAATCTGGGAGCTTATTTAACCACAGAAATGAGGTGCATCAAAGCTCAGTGTGTCTCCGGATTTCTTAATCACGAGAAAACGTGGGAAGAAGAGAAATAATACATCGAATTGAATTAATCGATTTTGTTTCCAGCGAGTCGCCATACGAGGCATTCCACATGTCAAATGTGGCACAAGACTATCATGTGACAGTAATTAGCAAAACGTGGGAGGCCAAGCAGACACCGGAGAAGCGCACGTAGAGTGGCGAATGTGCCGACTGCGCAAGGCGGGTGTACACGTGCACGAACGTTGGCGTTTTGACGACCGGGCGTTATTAATTGGAATGCCTGATGTTGCCAAATGTTACATTTTGGAGTGATTTGTTCAGGTGTAATTTCAGCAGTGTGAGGTGACTTTTAAAGGGATACCAAAAGAAAAACCTTCAAACAGGATGGGGGGAGTTAGGGTTGAAATCCGGTCATTCAGAAATAATGGTGGTAGATTTGGCCCTTTCCACAGAACAGTTAATTTGGTCACTAATTATTATATAACAAAAATATAAAGAATCCCCTTTGAAAAAAAATATTGGTGAAAATCCTGGGACTTTTTTATTGGGGGTAGTTGGGCACCTTCCAAATCAGTTTGCCCCCCCTCTCGCAAATCCTAGGTACGCCACTGCCATGGCATGACATCATTTAACCTGTTGATGGCTATGTTTCGCCGCAATGGACGGAGTACTCCGCGGTCCCGGTCCGCCGCAGTGGACGATGTGCTCCGCGGCCCCGATCCGCAACAATGGACGGTGTACTCCACGGCCCCGGTCCGTTACAATGGACGGTGTACTCCACGGCCCTGATCCGCCACAGTGGACGGTTTGTTCCGCGACCCTGATCTGCCACAGTGGATGGTGTACTCCGCGGCCCTGATCCGCCGCAGTGGACGCTATGCTTCGCGACCCTAGTCCGTCATAGTAGGTATGCCCCACGGCACCGGTCCACCACAGTGGACGGTGTACTCTGCGACCCTGGTCTGCCACGGTTGATGTACTCCGCGGCCCTGGTCCGCCACAGTGGACGGTGTGCTCCGCGGCTCCGGTCCGTTACGGTGGACCATGTGCTCCGCGCACCGGTCCGCCAGAGTGGACGGTGCGCTTCGCGGGTCTGGTCCGCCATAATAGAAGGTGTGCTCCACAACCCCGGTCCGCCACAGTGGGCGGTTTGCTCTGCGACCCTGGCCCGCTACAATGGACGTCAGGGTCGAACAACGGGGTTTTCCAGGATTTTAGCATTATCCTCTCCGCAAAATTATCCTCCATGTTGTTTCCTCCATGTTGTTTCCTCCATGCGTTTTCAATTTGGACGTCCGATGGTGTTTGACACTGAATTGCCCTGTGTTAAAGTGCTCAAGATTCACCTGGAACTTCAAAGTGAGATTCTGATGCCAAGGTTTGAAGGAAAATATCCTCTCCGTATTCCATCACTCAGATGTTGTCCTCTCATCACCCAGGATTGCAAAGTATAAATCCAACCCTGGTGTGCGGTGCGTACTCCACAGCCCTGGTGAGTCACAGTGAACGGTGTGGGATTAGTCACGGCTTTGCATCATCTTTCCGAGCAGTTTTGTGTGCATTAGTTGTCACTTTCTCTGTATTCTACCGTTCACCTTACCATTAATAGGTACCAATGTCACCGATGTATTAATATTTCCCAATTCGTCACAGCCATTGAATCTGCTTGAGACACAGCTGCTCTTGTTGTGCATTTCGAGCGATGAATATTGATGCCATCAGAAAAGCAAATTCTGTCAGCAGCGAGACTGACCTTACTTCCACTAGGGTAATGATTACAGGTACTAACAGCAGCGCGGCCAGAAATGTCTTTGGACCCGGCACCCTTGTGGCCTTATTCGTGTCCCTCGCACCTATATGAAGACACCTTACGTCTGTCATGTGTTCCTACTGTCAGACATTTGGCACCTCTTTATATTTGCCCTTTATATGCTCTATATTTGCTTTATATGATAAGGTCCGGTCACACGAAGTTGGGTCATCTCGGATCATTGTTCACACAATGTCATGGTGTACTACTTCGGAGGCTCTAAAACTGAATTAAAATTTCAATTTACAAGGAACAGTAGCATTCGGCATAAGACCACATTGCGGGCGCAATGTCGCTAAGGCAGCTGACGCGCACAAAAATCCGAACTCCACACACAAGACGGCAGTGTAGAATAAGCATAATACTTGACCTGACCGAACACCATTGACCCTGTCACATATTTGAAAGCCGAATGTCTATATCATTCTTTCATCGTGTTCTGCATGAAAAGTTTTCCCCTTACTACGATAAGAAGAGATAATTTGACCTGACCTCCGTTCAGTAACTTTGGCCTTCATTAAAATTTTGGGAAAGCAGAGTTATTTGATTTGATGAAAGAACAGTATGATCTGGATGTGGTGTAGCTATGCAGGAACCACTGCGAATCTCGGCACTTTTGAGATTTTGGAATATTATCCTCCTGGATCCGTCCCAAGTGAATTTCAAGGGGAATTAGATGTCACATTGGTGAATGAGGTCAAGCAGGCAAATATGGTGAAGTCCAAGCACCACCAAAGATATAAAAAAAACTCCGCACTTAACCGTCTGGAGGGAAAGGATTACAAGTACAAATAGGGCTGCAGTAAAAATGCCCCCATTGCGACACACCTGGTGCGGGGACCATTCCAATTCCGCCGATTTGAAAACTGCTTTGATTTCTGCCATTATTCCCACTTTCCGAAGTTTTGTACTTTTTATTTCCGACTCTAGCAAAGGAACCATTCCAGCCGACATATCCATTTCAAAACCGTCGGATGGCACTTCTGGAAATCTCCTGGGCTGACCTTTTCGGACTCCTTGGCCGTGACCGGAGAGGCATGTACCCGGTGTGTCCTACTCTTGCTCTTGGCTGCGCCATTGGGTACGTGTGGAGTCTTTAGATTGTTGTAGAAAAGTAGTAGGACGATTGCTCTGATTGATGTCTATTATCCGTTGTGCATTTTAGGTTGCTTGGTGTCGTGTGTGGTGACTGACTAGACTCGGCGATCACGACGACTACATCAATGCACATGTTTGATCAGAGGACATTGTTTTCGATTGATATGCTTTTGTGGAGGCTGTGCCCCCTCCCCGACCCCGAATTTGCCCCACAAAAACTTTGGCTTCGCCCCTCCCTAATGTTAGGCCACAAGGAAATACCTTTACCCATCGTCATCACAGTTCAGGCCTGTTGTGCTTCGATGCTCCATCAAGGCCGGCGTGTTTTAGCCTGCATATGGGCGCAGCAATATTTTACTGAAGCAGGTGTGTGTTTGTTGGTGCGTAGAGTGAGGGGAGGGTGACGGTAACGTTGACGATGACGACGACGTTGACGATTACGATGGACCCGAGTCCATTGTATGACTGTAGTCGCATGCTATGACTCAAAGTTTTTATGTTGACATGTACCGTGCACTGCTCTTTTGCTTAGGTGACTTCACCTGTTACTGGACGATTTTGCCCGTTGGCGAGGATGCTGAATAAACATAAACATACACATCGTTAAATACAAAATCAGAATTATTGAGGTCTGAAAATATAGTGGGCGAAATACGATGAGTTTTTGTTTGGGGGGGGGTCTAGTACGTTGACACTTCGAGCCCCCCAATGTTTTTAAAAAATCGACACCCCTATATATATAGAGAGAGATTTTAAGGCTATTTTAATGTCTTTTTCAGGAAAAATGACTTGCTCTGAGGCTGTGTGCCATTACTTTTCATCTGCTCCATCTATTTTTTCTTGCATCGTGATTTATGTTTTGAAAAATCGTATTTATATTTCTGACATGGGAAGGAGGCATATGCACCAGTCACGGCCGTATACAGGCACCAGTGAAATATAAATGGAACATTTAAAATTTCGTTGATAGTTGCCAAAGAAATGTTTTGGTGGGAAGATATGTGCTATTCTTCTCCATCAAGTGTAGTAGCTTTTTTTGTGATTCACAACTTATTTTTTCCTAAATGGCCTGTACAGTTTTAGATATAGCCGTACCTACGTACCTACGTACCTACCATGCTCCGTACCTACGTGTAATAAGGAGGAAGGTAAACAGACAAGAGGGACCACTATGTCTTATCAAGGGATGAGGCATGTGTGAAATGTGCATAGTTTACCAAGTGTGCCAAGTGCATGTTGTTTAAATTTGGGTGACTTGCCTGCCATAAGGGTGAAATTCTTCATTGAAGCTCTTTTTTGGCATTGCAGGACTATGAGATCCAGGGATACAATATGTTTTCATGCAATAGGGGTCCAGCAGTGAAAGGGGGTGATGTAATGCTGTATGTGAATAGCTTATACAGTTCTCAAAAAGTAGCAGATGGGGTAAAAATGTATCTGTGGAGTCCATTTGCCTTGATGTTGCTGTCGGAAAAGGCAACAGCAATAAACTGAGGACAGGAGCTTTGTATCGATCAGGAACCTTGCCACATTCTCAGCAACTGGAGCTCGATAAAGTGATTTGTGGGGAAATCAGTAGAAACTTTCAGAGGAAACGCCTTATTCTTGGTGACTTTAATCTAAAAGGATATGAAAATGTTGGTGTTGACTCCCCATCATGTAAACTGTTTAGGAAATGCCTTGAAGAGGACTTGTTCTTACACCAGTTTGTAACGGAACCAACCGGGCAGGGCTCATTCTTGGACCTTGTCTTCTCAGATTTAAGTGATTTAGTTCAAGACTTGACTGTAGGAGAAACTCTGGGAAGAAGTGACCATAACCTAGTAAGATTCAAGGCACAGGTAGCAGGGACAATCAAGGATAATTTGGCAAAGATTCCAAATTTTAACAGGGCAGACTTTGACTGCATGAGAGAGGCTTTAAGTGTCATAAAATGGGAAGAATAATTATTTGATTTAAATGCCTGTGAAGTGTGGGAAAAGTTCAAATCTTCCTTCAGGGAAATTCAGATTAGGCATGTCCCCCAAAAGCAAAGGCGCAAAAGAAGGGTAGGAAAGCCAGCATGGCTTACACCAGATGTGATGAAAGCAATTAAGGCTAAGAAATATGAATTTAGAGTATTTAAGGAAGCTTCAAATATCGTAACTCTAAGGTCGTATCAAAAATCTAGAGATGCTGTGAAGCAGAAAATCAGAGCAGCAAAGAGAGCGAAAGAATTGGATTTGGCTAGGAACTGTAATGGGGACAGTAAAAAGTTATTTAGTTTCTACAAGCTAAGTAAAGTTTCAAGCACAATTGGTCCACTGGAAGTAAATGGGACTATATTGAGCGAGGATGGTGAGATGGTTGAGGAGCTGAGCAAGCAGTTTAAATCAGTGTTTACAGTGGAGGATGTGACTAATCTGCCAACCGTGAACCACAGTTCAATGACAGGTGATCAGATACACGATGTTGATTTCATTGATAGTGATATTGTTTTCAATTATATCAGAAAAATAAAGCCAAACAAGGCAGCAGGACCTGATGAAATTTATGCTAGGGTATTGTGGGAAGCTGAAAAGGAAGTGGCAATTCCACTTAGTATAATATTTTGTAGATCAGTTTCACAAAATGAAATTCCTACAGATTGGAAACGGGCAAATGTAGTTCCTATTTTCAAGAAAGGAGAAAGAGGGAAAGTTGAAAACTATAGGCCAGTAAGCTTCACATCCCTAGTCTGCAAGGTACTCGAATCAATTATCAAGGATAGAATAGTTAGTTTTCTGGAAGGAAACAGATTGATTCAAGATACTCAACATGGGTTTAGAAAAGGGCGATCGTGTCTCACAAATCTCTTGGACTTTTTTGAATTTTGCTACAGAACAATTTGATCAGGGAAATCAGGTTGATGTAGCATATCTTGACTTTAGTAAGGCCTTTGACAAGGTACCCCATAGACGGTTAATGATGCAGCTTCAGGTCCATGGTATTGCAGGTAGCATCCTAAAATGGATAGAGTTGTGGCTTTCAGATAGACAGCAGAGAGTGATGCTAAATGGTACAAAGTCATCATGGCAAAATGTTCTTAGTGGAGTATCCCAGGGGTCGGTACTGGGGCCACTATTGTTCATTATATATGTGAATAGCATTGAATGTTGCCTAAGCAGTAAGGTTTTGAAATTTGCGGATGATTTGAAGATCTTTAGGGCAATAACAGGGCACAATGAGCAGGTTTTGCTGCAGAAAGACTTAGACGAGCTAGTGAAGTGGTCCGAAAAATGGCAAATTATGTTTAATTTTGATAAGTGCAAAGTCATGCATGTAGGTAGGCAGCATATGAAGGCTCCATACTTGATGGGTGGCCAAGTACTATCTGTGACTCAGCAGGAGAAGGACTTAGGTGTTATTTTGAACACAAAATTTGGGACATCAGAACAGACCAAAGAAGCCAGGAAGAAGGCACTAAGAATGCTTGGGGCAATACAGAGGAAAGTGTCATACAAAAGTGAGGAGGTCATCAGGAAGCTTTACTGTGCATATGTCAGGCCACATTTGGAATACTGTGTCCAAGCTTGGTCCCCTAGTTATGAGAAAGATTGTTGGCTTTTAGAGAGAGTACAAAAGGGCAACAAAAATGGTTAATGGTATAGGCAACCTGGCATATGAGGAAAGAGTGAAGAAATTGAATATGTTTTCACTTAGATATAGAAGGCTGAGAGGAGATCTCATCGAGGTTTTTAAATTTGTTCATGGTCAGGAACAGGGATATCTCAGGGAAATGTTTGAATTTAACAGAAATGATGCAATTAGAGGTCATCAATTCAAAATTAAAGTTAATCACAGCAGGAGAAGGTTAAGACAGTCTTTATTCACCAACAGGGTAGTAGAACACTGGAACCAGCTGCCAGGAACCATTGTCAGTAGCAACACACTGAACATCTTTAAAAACGGCATAGACAATCATTATAAGAATAAGGGGCTTGTTTTTCTGTATTCCAGGGAGGGTTGATCGACAGGGAGGAGTTGGGAGTTGAGAGGAGTTTGAAATTGAGTGTGTTATGCAATAGCAAGTGAGTCTCTTATTAAGTCTAAACGCTTTATAACTTTATATAGGGTGTACCTAGCAGTGGATTCAGCACCTTCCTTCGGGATGTGATACTGATGAGATTGTCTATGGTAGCACAATGGGTATGATGGGAGGAGTTTGTAATTGTTGAGTGTATTATGTAATAGCAAGTGAGTCTCTTATTAAGTCTGAACGCTTTATGAATTTGTGTTGGGTGTGCCTAGCAGTGGATTCGGCACCTTCCTTCGGATGTGATGCTGATGAGATTGTCTATGGTGGCACGATGGGTGTGATGGGAGTAGCTTGTGATTGTTGAGGGTGTTATGCGGTAGCAAGTGAGTGGTGCTAGATAGGCTGGGATATATAGCTTCCTAGGAACTTGGGATAAGGGATTGATTGGGGTGGGAGTATGTGCATTCCTAGCACCTTTTCTAGATAGGCTTAACCCAGATGGGCCCCTGTGGCTCTTATTAAGCCTTAATACTTTATGACTTTATGACTTTATTTATGCAGACATTGCTAATCTTAGAAGCTACTCATCAGCTCATTATGAAACCTCCACAAAATGATTGAACATGCCATAAATGTGTGAGGTTTTTATTTGTGTGATCCTGTGTGATGTCAAAGTCTACCGTATGAAAAAAAATATTCTGAACATACCTACTCATACAAATTACTTGATGAAGCCGCATATGCCTTCTGCAGATAATTCGGTATGTGACACATATGTACCTATTTGGTTTTTACTTCTCTAGATTTTATATTAGGTCCAAGGGGGCAATTATTAAAACTGAATTTCTTTTCTGACATGACCAATCTTCACTCAGTGTCATGCAAATATTACATTTTATTTTAGGTATATGCCAATTTATTGGGGTTTTGACTTTTGTGACCCTGGATCAGGTCAAAGGTTACCAAAGTTTTCAAAGGAGAGTTTTTGTCTCACAGGCATGGCAAATTGAACAAACTATGGAATTACGTGTGAAGAAAATATACGACCTTCAATATACCAGGAGGTGCTGAGTTGATATCAAAAGTAACGATAAAGGTTATATTTGATTACTCAACGTTTCGGTTAGGGGCCATCGTCAGAAGTGACGATCGTCAGGAGTGACGATGGCCCCTGGCCGAAACGTTGAGTAATAAATATAACCTTTATCATTACTTTTGATATGAACTCCGCACCTGGTATATTTAAGGTCGTATATTTTCTTTACACGTAATGTCTAAAACCCAGGAGCATCTAAGAGCCATTCTTTGTCGTATTAAAAGCTATGGAATTATTGCAGTTTAAATTGTTCGCATGTTAATTTTATCTCCAAAAGACAACAAAAGAGGTTGGGATGGTTCAGTTAGGTTGGATATTTAACTTGAAATGTTTGAAATGAAAATGAAACTGGAAATAATGTCATCAAAAAGGAAGTTAGGCTAAGCTATGTCAAGTTAGGTTAAGACAACCTTATGTGGTTCAAACGGTTCTGCAAACCATCTCGACCACATTTATAACCTAATGTGGCTGAGAGAGGTTGGAATCTGATTGACGTCGTACTACTGTGGGCCCGACAGTGTTTCTAATTTGATGTGGGCGTTGTACTTTACCAACAGTATCATGTTTTACCAGGCGTGGATCCAGGAATTGTCATGAGGGGAAGCTTGCCTGGAGGGGCACCGCTATGAATGTACCTGGAGGGGCACACTTTCCTTCCGAGGGGCGCCACTGGCGGAAAAAAATGCTAGGGAGACTGGTACACTCCGGACCTCTCAGAAGTGGTTTCTTTTAGTTGTAAAGAGGGTCGCTTTCGCCCCTTCCCCTACGACACGCCTTTTCACCCTACCCGCTCTGGCGACCATGGCTGGAGATCCCGTGTGTGTCCGTGTCCACCAGGTATCGATACTGGAGCACATGGTACATCACTGGGACGTACTGCGATTTTTGGGCCCGGGCCTGATCTTATTTTTGTTGGGGAGTCGGGACGTTTTTCCGGCGATATGCACGATTCTTGGGATTCCATGTCGGTTTTCCAGGCCCGGGTTCGGGTCCCGCTGAAGTTTTCGAACCCTCGGATTTATTTTTATCTCGTTCTGTCATGAGTTTTTGGCACCATTGTTTATTTGCATCACCAACACAAATTTTAAGCATTCCGACGGAAATGTGTGCGCTCCCACCACAATTTTTGGAGTTCCCGCGCGATTTTTTCGGGGTCAGGCTCAATTCTTTTGGGCCCCAATGCGTGTTGTCGAGGAGGTACAAGTTCTTGTGACCTCTTTTTTAGAGCGCGAGTTGCGTGTCCGGTTCCCGTCGTGATTTTTGAGGCCCCGGTGTGTTTCTTTCGTGGCATAAGCACGTTTTAGAGAGCCATACGCAATTTGTGGCGCATTTTAGTTCTTTTGGGATTCCAGAGTGAACTTCCGGGTTCTGATTGACATGTCATA